>CAXHJY010001741.1:82500-87500 GCA_964016885.1 Eledone cirrhosa
GAGGGACATAGACTTTGTTGGTTTTGAGAGAGAGGGGAATTAAGTGCGTGAATGAGAGGGAGTTATGTAGTGGAATATAAAGAGGGGAAGAGAACTTGATGGTTTAGTGGGAGAGGGGAATTGTGAGAGAGAGTGAGATATGTTGTGGGATATATAGAGGGGAAGAGAATTCGTTGGTTTCATGAGAGAGGGGCCATTGAGAGAGAGTGTTTTGTATAATATATAGTGAAAATTAATAGAGCGGGAGAGAATTTGTTGGTTTAGTGAGAGAGGGGGAATTAAGAGAATGAAAGAGAGTGAGGATATGGTGGATTATAAAGAGGGGAAGAAAATGTGGTGGTATTTACCTGGAAATATACGTTGTCAATAGTAATGTCAAATAAATTATACCTTCACTCAAGAATAAGAAATCAAATCTATAAACGAAACAATATCGTATTCTAATTTAGGCAAAAAGCAAGCAAGCCTGGCAGAAGGGTAAACTTGATTAAATCAACCCAGTACTTGACTGATACCCTATATTATCGAACTCCGAAGGATGAAAGGTAAAGATGATACCAGTAAAATTTGAACTCAAGATCTAAAGCGATAGAACAAATAACGCTATGTCAATTTAGCGCCCTACCCAATATAACGCCATTATATAAAGGTTAAATCTATTTCAGTTAGGTCGATAATGTTTTTAAAAAAAATATGAATGTGACGCTTCCTGATATTGTCGTCTCCTTTATATAATTGTTTCTACTTGAGGCACAAGGCCAGCAATTACCCAGTACATTACTGGTACTTTATTCCTTACGGGGTCGATAAAATAAAGTACCAGTAATGTACTGGGTAATTGCTGGCCTTGTGCCTAAAGTAGAAACAATTATATAAAGGAGACGACAATATCAGGAAGCGTCACATTCATATTTTTTTAAAAAACATTATCGACCTAACTGAAATAGATTTAACCTCAAAGAGAAGTGAAATTTCTTCAAACAAGATTTGAACTATTTATGGGTCGAATTACCTGTTCATAGGGATATGATCAGGCTTGAATATGTGAATTTAGTCCAATGAGTCCATTGGGCCACTGGTGTAGAATATAATGGTTTCTTATATAGGCACAAGCCCAGCAATTTTGAGAGAGAGAGAAGTCAATTAAATCGACCCCAGTGTGTGTCTGGTACTTTATTTTATCGACCCCCGAAAGGATGAAAGGCAAAGTTAACCTCGACGGGATTTGAACTCAGATCATAAAGTGCCATAACTCTATGCTGCAAAGCATGCTGTCCGACGCTCTACCGATACTGCCAATCGACCTCCCTACTGGTGTAGAATATAATGATGGGTAACTTAGTAGGAACAATAGAATGGTGAAATAAGTGAAAGGGAAAACGATTTTAATTTAGTTGAATAAACTATGTTCTTTTTGTATTTGAAATTGTTTTTGTTTAGATAGTGAGGGAAGTGGTCTCTTATTGTAGTGGAGATTATTAAATATTCACCATTTCTCGTCCTTGCATAATCTACAGGCCTTGAGCTTATTTATATATGGTCGAGATTTATAAATGGGCTCACGTCCAGATTATCTACCCTTTGGTTGCGAGGCATTCTCTATTTAATTATTATTCTATTGGCTGTATCGGTAGAGGGTCGGACGCCATGCTTTCCTGCATAGAGTTACGGCCTTTATGATCTGAGTTCAAATCCCGCCGAGGTTAACTTTGCCTTTCATCCTTACGGGGTCGATAAAATAAATTACCAGTCACGCACTAGGGTCAATTTCATCGACTATTCTCTCCCCCCAAATTGCTGGCCTTGTGCCTAAATAAGAAACCATTATTATTCTGTAGTTATAGCGGTGGATTGGCGGTATCGGTAGAGGGTCGGACGCCATGCTTTGACGCATTGAGTTGCGGCCCTTGTCATTCTGAGTTCAAATCCCGCCGAGGTTAACTTTGTCTTTCATCCTTACGGGGTCGATAAAATAAAGTATCAGTAATACACTGGGTAATTGCTGGCCTTGTGCCAAAAGTAGAAACAATTATTAATATTCGAAAATCTCAGATTTACATTAATATATATATAAATATATATATATGTATATATATATATATATATATATATATATATATATATATATATATATATATATATATAAATACAAATATAAATTATCGAGAATCGTATTTCAGCCAATGAAATAACGAAAAACAACCTCCGAGATGTGTGGCAAGTGCTCAATGATTCAGATGAACCAGAGCTATAACAAACGTTAAAGGCCAAACACACTGAGACGATGGTTAAACAATCATCCGCACAGCCCCAAAAAACGATCTAGTAATTCGGGTCAAACAAATAAAAGTATATGTGATTGAAAATTTACCCGGACCCCTGGAAGGTTGGTAAAATCCAGCATTTGGGTTTCTGCGACTACTAAATCAAGTACTGTCCGCTTACATAAATAATGTTAGGCTTCTGGTAAGATGATTGAACATACATACATATACAATCACACACATGAGTACATGTAGATACAAACAGTTATGTTCACGTCTAACATTCAAGGATATGTAGGCACACGAACTCAAAATAGATTTCTATTATAAATGTCATGAAAATAAGTGAATTGCAATGATGAAGAAAATAAGACAAAGCAGCTATTATACAGGATCATATCACCCAAACTACATAAATACATACTCCCATCTGATATCAGCAATATGATCCGATTCATCGAATAATATTGTGATGCCAAAAGTTCTCTAAGAAATCTCCGGTTCTTCTTCTTCTTCTTCTTCTTCTTATACATATTTTTTTTGTCTTTAAATACCTTGAGGCTTCTGAGATGTTACTTCTGTCTGACTCATGGAATACATACATACATACATACATACATATATATATATATATATATATAGAGAGAGAGAGAGAGAAGAGAGAGAGAGAGAGAGAGAGAAGAGAGATACACACACACACACGCACGCATGCACGCATATATATATATATATATAACGCATATATATATATATTCATATATATAAGTAAATAAATAATAACAGTACGCTCGTAGATGATTCTAACTTAGCTTGAGAAATCCCCTGGGATATCGCCCCTCGCCACAAGAATGAGCAAAATATAAAGAGATGTAAATAAAGAGAATTAAAGAAAAAATTCAAATGAAACCAAACAAGAAAGTTATTAGTGAACGGGGTCACATTTGATAAAATATATACAATTGTGTTTTTCATCTTGTGTCATGTCGTTCTATATTATCTTAAATTACATCCATTGATTCTTAATAATTTATTTCACGTTTGTCCACCAAAACATTATGTTGACTTATGGTTTTCGCTTTGTTTTAAATACAGTTACATATAAATATATATATAGAACAGTATTCATAGTATATATATATATATATATATATATATATATATATATATATATAGTATTAATTATACTATTTATGGTTATGTAAATACAAAAACCTTTTGCAGTTATATATATTTTTTTATACAAACCCTAAATAGTGGTAGGCAGTAATATATTACTACCTTATTACCATTAAGTTAAGTAGCTCAATGTAAAAACATCAGATGATTTACAGAGCTTTTCAAAACATTTTTGTGCTTACAACTGTTTCCTCCAAACCGAGGTTTGAATTATTCGGAGCAATTTATTAATGAATGGACAGTTATATCACCTCCTTTTCACCCAAGAGACATACAGATACATATGCAAATATTGTGGGTCAACATTCATTACAGCATTTAGAGTGGCAGTACACACTTAGAGATTACATTCATATTAAAAGGTACAATCAAAAATCAAAAATACAGGTTAAAATGCAACATGAAAATAAGCGGTTATATAGTGCAAATGTTATATGTGTGGCAAGCACGTGCGTCTTGTTTATATAGTGTGGCAGAGAGTTGCGTGTAGTAGAAGCACTTAGGTAGGTAAGCAAGAGTGTTAGGTTGGTTGATCTGGTGGCAAATTCTCTATATGATTGTTATAGTCTGTGTGTGGAGAAATGATATAAGCATTAAAAATAGCACTTCCAATACTTTTAATATTTTTAATGCTTGCACTATTTTTAATGCTTATATCATTTCTCCACACACAGACTATAACAATCATATAGAGAATTTGCCACCAGATCAACCAACCTAACACTCTTGCTTACCTACCTAAGTGCTTCTACTACACGTAACTCTCTGCCACACTATATAAACAAGACGCACGTGCTTGCCACACATATATCATTTGCACTATATAACCGCTTATTTTCATGTTGCATTTTAACCTGTATTTTTGATTTTTGATTGTACCTTTTAATATGAATGTAATCTCTAAGTGTGTACTGCCACTCTAAATGCTGTAATGAATGTTGACCCACAATATTTGCATATGTATCTGTATGTCTCTTGGGTGAAAAGGAGGTGATATAACTGTCCATTCATTAATAAATTGCTCCGAATAATTCAAACCTCGGTTTGGAGGAAACAGTTGTAAGCACAAAAATGTTTTGAACAGCTCTTTGATTCTTTTATCTCATATATATATATATATATATATATATATATATATATATATATATATATATATATGTGTGTGTAAGTATATATATATATTTATGTGCATGTATATGTATATATGTATGGATATATATATGCATATATATATATGTATTTATATATGAGGGAAAATAAAAAAATTACCTGCACTTTTCTTTTTCAATTCATACAAAAGCAAGGGTTAAGCAAGTTCGGCATTATTCTTCATTGTCTCCTTCCTTTTCAATGGACTTGATCCAGCGGTCCACACGCTTGTGTATTCCCTCCAAGAAGGTTTTCGGTTGGTCACCTATTGGTCCAGGCCATATCTCACTTAATAGCACCACCTGGCGAATTCTTTCAAATCATATGGACACTGGCTCACTAAAATAGAGTCATTATTTTTGGAGACATATCCTGAAGTAGCGGCTTAAACCGGAATTTGTTTTAGGAATT
>CAXHJY010001741.1:92500-100000 GCA_964016885.1 Eledone cirrhosa
TAATGATTGTCTATGTGGTATTAGTAGAGTTAGTAGTATTTGACAATTAGTCGACGACGACGTATTACATACGAACAAACAGCATCAACAAAAAATAATCAAAAGTCACATCTTATGTTTTTTTTTAGAGTATGATCACACTTGTTAATTTTCACAACGAGGCTCATAAAAATTGTAGTTACATCTACATAAGGTTTTTCCCAGATCTTTTAACGTATACTATGTTGTGAATAGATATTTATTGTTTAATTAATTACGTATGTCAAACGAATGCACTACATGCAAATTAAGCTGCCAATTCCAATTCAATTCTAATTTCTCTTTCACGGAAATTGCGACTGCTATCAATTTTCTCAACAGACATCATCCTAAGATTACATGTTTTCTGATGAACGGCCAATAAACTGTGAAACACGAAAATACAATATCTCGTGTTTTTCAGTGTACGAAAAAATAACAAAAATTTATTCACATTTGTTGCCTTTTCACAGCGCAACATGAAAACATTAAATTTATTAACTACCTTTATTATTTTTACCCTTACATGAGTTCAAATCCCGCCGAGGTTAGCTTTGCCTTTCATCCTTACGAGGTTGATGAAATAAAGCACCAGTAATGCACTGGATCGATTTAATCGACTTTACCCCCTCTCTCCAAAAAATGTGTTGACCCCTTGTGCCTAAATCTGAAACCATTATTATTAACTTTGTCTTTCATCCTTACAGGGTCGATAAAATAAAGTACCAGTAATGTACTGGGTAATTGCTGGCCTTGTGCCAATAGTAGAAACAATTATATATTATCCTTACAATGTTGATCGGTAAATATGTTAAAGTGTCGGTAAATTGCTTCGACAATGTCCTTGGCCCTGGGGCGTCTCATTCACCATCCTCCGGGAAAACACCTTCTCTATTCTGTCCGACACTGCCATAGGGCGGCCCCCATTTGCTCACAATAGTGTGTGATGGGGAGAGCAGGAGAGACGGAGGTAGTGACAGTGGGAGTTTGGTTCTTTGGTGTTTGGACCTGGTGTTTATATGTGTATATGGGAAAGAATGAGTATTTGGTAGTAGCTACATTTTTTTCCCTGTATGTCTAGTTTACTGGTGGATTGGCAGTATCGGTAGAGGGTCGGACGCCATGCTTTGACGCATAGAGTTACGGCCCTTGCCATTCTGAGTTCAAATCTCGCCGAGGTTAACTTTGCCTTTCATCCTTACGAGGTCGATAAAATAAAGTACCAGAAATGGACTGGGTAATTGCTGGCCTTGTGCCAAAAGTAGAAACAATTATTTGGATTGGCAGTACCGGTAGAGCGTCGGACGCCATGCTTTGCAACATAGAGTTACGTCCCTTTACGATCTGAGTTCAAATCCTGCCGAGGTTAACTTTGCCTTCCATCCTTACGGGTGTCGATAAAATACAGTACGGGTAACACACCAGGATAATTGCTGGCCTTGTGCCAAAAGTATAACAAATTATTATATCCACCCAGCTTCACGGCAACGTGTTATGGCCCTTTACGTTCTGAGTTCAAATCCTACTGAGGTTAACTTTGCCTTTCATCCTTACGGGGTCGATAAAATAAAGCACCAGTATGCACTGGGGTCGATTTAATCGACTTTTCCCTCCCCCTCCAAAACATTGCTGGCCTTGTGCTTATAGTAGAAATCATCATTTTATCCATTTTAGAATCATAAAAGGTTTATCTAACTATCAACTCGTAACAAAGGGTGTAACTGGCAACGCTACTATTTTTGCAAACTTTTGACAATTTAGCCTTGTTCATGTGGTTAATTATTTTTATATTTCTTTACTGCACTAGGGCTTGATAAACACAGCCACAAGGGTTTGGTTCGAACGTGGAAGAGCCGAACTCCCACTGTCATCGCCTCCATCTCTCTCACCCTCCCCATCTCTCCGTATGGTGAGCAAATGGGGGTCCCGCGTGCTGGACTCCCCACAACCCCAGCGGACAGAGTGCAGTAGGCGTTTCCCCAGAGGATGGTAAGGGAGATGCGCTGGAAGAGCTATTCCAACTCACGAGTATCACACCTGCGGCTGGCCAGCTCAGCGCCTATGGTGGTGAGTAGGGAGGTAGCCCTAGGGCCAAGGACACCAGAAGTCTCCATTGCCGGCTCTTTACTTCCTGAGTTCAAATCCTGCCGAGGTTAATTTTGCCTCTCATCTTCCATGATCGATAAAATAAAGTAGCAGTTAGTACAGAGGTCGTTATAATCGACTTTCCTCTTCTCTGAAATTGCTGGCCTTGAACAAATATTAGGAAGAATCATTAATTACTATTTTCTCTTCTCTTCCTTCTTTACTTTCTTTTCCATAAACTTTTTTTTCTCTTTTTGATTTTCTATCTTTATCTTTCAATTTCTTCTTTTCTGTTCTCTCTTTCATTCTGCCTTTCTTTCTCTCCGTATATATTCTTTTAGATCTAGAGAGAGAGAGAGAGAGAGAATGAGAGAGAGAGAGGGGGAGAGAGAGACAGAGAAATGCATAGAGAGAGGGCGAATTATTCGAAGAAAGAGATGGAGACATAGAGAGAAAGGGTGACAGAAAAAGAGAGAGAGAGAGTGAGAGAGAGGGAGAGAAAATACATAGAGATCGGGAAAAGTATTCGAAGAGAGAGATGGAGACATAGATAGAGAGATAAATAGATAGATAGATAGATAGATAGATAGATAGAGAGAGAGAGAGAGAGTGGGAGAGAGAGAGAAATAAATAGAAAGAGGGAAAATATTTGAAGAAAGAGATGGAGAGATAGAGAGAGGGAGAGAGAGAGAGAGAGAGAGAGAGAGAGAGAGAGAGAGAGAGAGAGAGAGAGAGAGAGAGAGACAGAGAGAGAGAGAAAGGGTGAGAAAGAGAGAAAATATTGAGAAAGAGAGAAGAAAGAGGTAAACATACATAAAGAGAGAAAAAGAGTAATATGTAGAGAGGAAACGAAAATGAAAGCAAGAAGTGGGGGAACACAATGTGTGTGTATGTGTGTATGTGTGTATGTGTGTATGTGTGTATGTGTGTGTATGTGTGTGTGTATGTGTGCGTGTATATGTGGGTATACATGTATGTGTGTGTGTATATCTGGGGGTGAGTGGGCGTGTAGATATGGTGGAAAACTGAGAATAACTGAAATCCCGCACAAACACACATTCACACATACATACACACATACATACACACATACATACACACATACATGCACATACGTGCATATACACACACGCACACATACACACATGTGCATACACATACACACATTTATGCACACATACACACATACATGGACAGATGCATACATAAATAGACGTTCAGGCACACGCATATATACATTTACACACACATCGACATATATGCACACATACTTGCAAACGCACATTTACACACGCATGCTCACATTCCCATTTACCAACACACACACACACATACATGCATTCACACACCCACACATAAATACACATACATATACTCGCCTACATATTCCTATATACAAACATAAACGCACATACACATAAACACACATACATATATTCGCCTAGATATTCCCATATACAAACATAAATGCACATACACATAAACACACATACATATATTCGCCTACACAAACACAAACATTCACACATATGAAAACACACACACAAACAAAAGTCTCCCAAATCTCACAGAACCCTTCTAACTGTTTATACATTGATACGGCCATTGTAGAGATATTTCCCTCCCTCATTAACATCATACTCCTCCCCCTCCTACTTTCTCTTCCTTGTGCTTCTTACTCTACCTTACACTTCTCATACCGCCACCACGTTCCTTCTATAGAAACTCTGTTTATCAGCAACTCCTTCACTTTTTCTACCTCTTCCTTCGACTTCTCTGCCTTACTCCCTATTACCTCCCAACTCCCCCCCCATCACTATTACACTAAGTATTTTTGCTTTATCTTGCAAATTTCGAAAGATATTTCTTCTTTCCAGAGCCTCTTCCCCTACGTACCGCCCCTCCTCCTACTGCCCCCCCCCCCCTGCTCCTCTTGCCTTTCTATCATTTAAGTGTAGCATGCGCATGCGTATGCGTGTGGGTGTGGGTGTATGCGTGTGTGTACTCGGAAACGAGTATATGTAGGTGTGTCTTTATATATTGCCACTCCCAGGCTTCTGCACAGTTTCTGTATACCAAATTTCATTTACAGAGCATTGGACCGAACCCGAAACCAAAAGGTTGCAAAGCGAATTACTTAAACACCCAACCATCCTCCGTCTATGTATATTACATTTCTCACGCAACCTTTATCATCTCCCACTCCAACTCCACCTTCCTACTAAATCCTCGGCTTACCCTCTTTCTAAACTATCCTTCTCTTCGTCCATTGTTTCTCCGTTTACCTCTCACCCAAATGTTTTCTTCACCTCTTTCTATTCCCCTTTCCTGATACGATATGTGTTTTATCTTGTAGTGTTTACCTGATAACGTTCCTTTTGTCCCACAACTCAGCAACTTATCTTTCTCATAGATTTTAATTACAATTAAACCATACTGGATTTGGTATTTTTGCTGTGTGTGTTGCAATTGTAGCTTTTGTAGTTGTTCATGTTGTTGAGGTTCTTAGTTTGTTGCTATGGTTGTTAATGTTGTTGTAATATATAAATAAATAAATATATATATATATATATATATATATATATATATATATATATATATATATATATATATATATATATATATATATATATATATATATATATATATATATATATATACATGTACATATATATATATACATATATTATATATATACATATATTATATATATATATATATATATATGTATATAACGAAGGAAATGTGGTATGAAACCAGATGGACCATAACGCACCAAAGTACTCAATAGTTAGGGTAGCATATATATAATGTATGTATATATATAATGTATGTATATATATATAATGTATGTATACATATATAGGAACGAGTAGGACCCCGACGGCTGAGCTCAAGCCGTTTCGACGGCTAATTCTGGACTCGTCCAGAATTAGCCGTCGAAACGGCTTGAGCTCAGCCGTCGGGGTCCTACTCGTTCCTATATATGTATACATACATTATATATATATACATACATTATATATATACATACATACTAACACACACACACACACATATATATATATATATATACATACATATATATATCACCTTGACCGACTAGTCGGGCGGGCGTTAATCGGCGCTGCTTTAGCCATAAGATAACGCCATCCCACTGGCTGGGCGGGCAGGCCGGTACTCATTTCTACAGCTCAGTAAACTGGAGCAACGTGAAATAAAGTGTCTGTTCAAGGAAACAACACATCACCCGGTCCGAGAATTGAACTCATAACCTTTCGATTGCAAGCCCAATGCTCTAGCCACTAAGCCATGCGCCTTCACACACACACACACACACACACACACACACACACACACACACACACACACACACACACACACACACACACACACACACACACACACACACACACACACACACATATATATATATATATAAATGTAAGTATGTATGTATACGTACATACATATATGTATACAGACGTACAGTAGTATGTATATATATACATACAGGCACACATATATATATGCACGTATCAGTTTACCGAACATTTATTATAACTACTGTACGTCTGTATACATATATGTATGTACGTATACATACATACTTACATTTAAGTAAGTGCCGTACTAAGAGTGAGAAATGAAATTTCGTTTCATTCTATTCCATTTATCGTTTTCGGTGCGCCTGGACGACTGAACTCACTCGATATGTAAATTAGGCTGCTCAGCCGTTAATTTTCATAAGGAAAGTATATACTTTCGGACGTTCAACCATCTGGCAGAAAGGTATAGGGTGCTGACGATAGCTAATAAGCTTGAAACTAGTACATCGTTCCTGTGTCAGTGTTGAACAAAAAGATGACGTGGTTGCCTAAACACTGTACGGCGTAATTCAGGCTGTTTGTTTGTTTACAAACGAACAAACCGAGCATTATAATAAATGTTCGGTAAACTGATACGTGCATATATATATATATGTGTGCCTGTATGTATATATATACATACTACTGTACGTCTGTATACATATATGTATGTACGTATACATACATACTTACATTTAAGTAAGTGCCGTACTAAGAGTGAGAAATGAAATTTCGTTTCATTCTATTCCATTTATATATATATACATACATTTCTCTATTTTCATTTATATATATATATATATATATATATATATATATATATATATATATATATATATTTATTTATTTATTTATTTATTTATATACCTTGTTATGGAGGTATAGTTACTGTTATGGTCACTGATGTTGTAGTCAGTGTTGTTATAGCTACTGTTGCTGGGCTTGCTGTAATTGTTGTTGCTGTTATGGTTACTGATCTTGGCATTGTTGCAAATGCGCATGCTCCTATATTTTGCAAATTGTTGTTGTTATTCCTATTGTTGTCAAAAACATTGCTTACGCTAGATATTGCTGTTGTTGCTATAATTGTTCGTTACAACCGGATCACTTTTGTTCGAGAAGCCTGATTATCAAACGCATTCCAACCATGACTAATCCATCGATCTGAAATTATTTTTTCGTAATATATCTGAGTTCAAATCCCGCCGAGGTTAGCTTTGCCTTCCATCATTACGAGGTCGATAAAATAAAGTACAGTAACACACTGAGTTCGATTTAATTGACTTTCTCCTCTCCTAAAATTTGTTGGCCCTGTGCCTAAATAAAAAAACCCATTATTTTATCTAATGTGTTCTTTTGTAAGACGGAGTACGATTTGAGTGAAATTTGCCTGTTATTTCTAGCAGATCGGATGATTAGATAGGGACTTACTCGTTGAGTTGTTACTGTGCATCATTGCTGTTGTTTGTTTTTTACTGTTTTAGTCAGCGAAAGAAGGCAGCACCATGACACATTTCAGGGTCTGGTGAGAGTGAGCTAATAATGTATATTCAAATCAGAAATCTGGCCTACATGTTTACAATGAAGTGGTCCTTCCTGAAAGCAACCAAGATCCATGTGGTGGAGGTGTAAAACCGAGCAACAGATTAATACTACCACTGAAGTAGGACCACGATGTCATTTGGAGTCGGAACGGAAAATGCCGAAACAAATACCACGAGGCATCTTATCCGATCTCTCTATCTACGCTTCCAATTCCCCGAAATTGTTGCTATTATGTTAGAGTTTCTTAGTATTCCAGTTATTGCTGATGTTGAAACTGTTGTTATTCCTTTTGATGCTGTTATTGTTGTTAACGTTGTTGTTACCGTTGTTGTTACCGTTGCTCTTGTTGCTAATGTTACTGTTCCTGCTGATATTACTGCGGCAATCCTTGCTGCTGTTGTTGTTGTTGTTGTTGTTGTTACTGTTGTCACTAGTGCTGCACCTAGGTATTGTTTCTGCTGCTCTTGGTTTTGTTGTTGCTGTT
>CAXHJY010001741.1:105000-110000 GCA_964016885.1 Eledone cirrhosa
CTTTTAGCGTATTATTAAGCGCTTCCAATGATTTTTTGTGCGCCATATAATGATTTTACATGATTGGAGTACTTTACCTATACCAGAATTTTTGGTAATATTGCATGTTGTTGTCTCAGCGATTTGCATATTCAATGGCAATTTCAGGGCTGAATGTGCTGTTCGGCCACCATCTAAAAGAGTTGCCGCAATTCCAGATGATGCGATTGCCAGTGCAATATTATTTTCTGATCGTATAGTTGCCAAAATAAGTGAAATGAGAAAAGTTTTGCCTGTACCACCGGGCGCATCTATAAAATACAATCCGCCGCTTTGACTTATAATTGCCTGCATAATTTGGTCATATACTATGCGTTGTTCTGGTAGCAATTTGGGAAGATTCGTTTGAACAAATGTACCCAATTCGGCGACATCAAAGTTTGTTTCTCGTTGCAAATCACGATCGAAAATGTCGTTTACAGATCGATTCGGCGCAGGCATTCCCAATTGTACCAATGTTTTGTTAGCGATTGCTAAACATATGACCTCAATGGAAACCAATGCTTCATTATACACATTTTGTGTGAATTGAATATTCATATTTTGATTTGTTGCACGCAAACGATGTAGGATGTCTTCACTCATGTAGTTTTTATATTTTTCCCAAAGATCTTTTGGATTTGATGGGAAGCACGTTGTCAATATTATTGAGAATAATGTGCGTATTTGCTTTGGTCGAGCAGTATTCGATGCATCAGCGAGGGAAGTGTCCCAATGTCCATCATTTTCAAGAAGATTTAATTCTTGGCAAGCTTCACGATAAGTGGCACATACTTGACCGTTTACTGTTCTCAATTCTTGGAATGATGTCGGTCCACGTATGTGTCCAGGTCAGGAAAATAAGGACAGACGAAATGAAGATATCAAATTACAGCACTTAGTTAAGGGCTAGCTGAAAAAGAATTCCCTGTAATGGGAGTGGAAGGGAAGTAATGTGAAACAGACACTATACTAATTCTATTGAAATTATATTAAATTAAAGAGAGAATTTACTAATTCTATTGAAATTATATTAAATTAAAGAGAGAATACTAATTCTATTGAAATTATCTTTAATTAAAAAAATTTCCCACTCGCTCTTTCACTCACTCTTTGTCTATACGTTGATTTCTCTTTCTCCGTTTATAGCACTCTCTCTTTGTCTATACGTTGCTCTTTCACTCTCTCTTTGCCTATACGTTGATTTCTCTTTCTCCGTTTATAACTTTAGAGACAGTCTAATATAGGGAGTGGTTCAAAGTAGCCAGACTACTCGCTCTTTCACTCTCTGTTTGAATATACGTTGATTTCTCTTTCTCCGTTTATATCTTTGGACAAACAAACAAACATACATTCATTTTTATATATATAGATTGTATGATTTAAGGCATATCTTTTTTGTACCGGTCGTCGTATAGACATTAGGTGTCCTCGATCCCCTCACTGCTGATTTCCTTTGTAAAATCTAAAAGAAAGAAGGCACTTCTGGGAAATGAACCCTGTGAAACACGATTCAGACCAGCATGTAGAATCTGTCAACCGTCCCCTTATTCACTTCTTTCGTAGCTTAATTCCCTTTTTTTCTTACTCTTTTTCTTATTTTCCTCTCTTTTTTGTTTCCATGTTGTCATGTATAATGTACACATTTTTACTACTGGACATTTTGCAGTGCAATAAATGCATTGTTTCCATTATAAAAAAAAAGTGATAGTTGCTATTGGTAACTTGATAGTGACCGCGTAGAGTATTCAAGGTTATCGCGGAAATATGCATAACAAGTAAATTAGGTTTGATTGGAAAGTAAACCGATGTCGCAAATTCGGCTTTGTCTGTAATAAACTAAGTTTAAAGTCATTCCAACTCTGATCATCAATATTACCTCACGTGGGTTGAGTACATTTAAGGGCGATTTAGCTACTATTTTTAACCTGCCGAGTGAAGTGACCATGTAGATGCTCTCTTATGTTGGTTCGTGGTTGGTGGAGTGTGGACGGGGCGTTGATATCTTTATATCATCACTCTTTGAAAAGCAGTACAACAACAAAAGCAAATAGATAAATAAATAAATAAATAAATAAATAAATAAATAAGCAATACAAAAACAACAAAAACAAGCAAATAACCAATCAACTCGGAGTAAAGAAAAATAAAATACTTTCTAAAATATGTTTTATGTCAGGGGATTGTTATGTCTGGGCATGATGATCATGGATGGATGACGACGAGGATAAATATGACGATAATGATGATGATCATGATGATCATGATGATCATGATGATGAAGAGGGGGACGAAGTATGTCATAATTATGAATATATTATTGTTTTTGTTGTTAATGGTGATGTTGTTGTTGACAGAAAATGTTGGTGTCTGTTGTTCCCATCCTTGCACAGAAGAGATGGAAATGCATGTATGATAGAGATAAGATGTTGGTTGCAGTAACACATATAAACAGACATCTTGACAGAGACACATACTTACACTCTCCTTTATAATAACAACCATAACAACGACAACAAAAACAACAACAATAACAAATATAACAATAATAACAAGAAATTCAGCTGTTACAGCAACGACAGCAGTTACAACAGCAACAATAACAACTGCAGCAACGACAGCAGTTACAATAGCAACAATAACAACTACAGCAACGGCAGCAGTTACAACAGCAACAATAACAACTACAGCAACGACAGCAGTTACAACAGCAACAATCACAACTACAGCAACGACAGCAGTTACAACAGCAACAATAACAACTGCAGCAACAGCAACTATTAAAAGAACAACAATAACAACTGCAATAACAACAACATCAACAGTAACAACTACAGCAGCAACAACAATTACAACAGCAGCAACAAAAACAACCACAGCAGCAACAATAACAACTACAACAGCAACAATAACAACTACAGCAACAACAAAAACAGCAACAATAACACCCACAGCAGCAACAACAACAATTATAACAATAACAACAACATCAACAGTAACAACTACAGCAGCAACAACAATTACAACAGCAGCAACAATAACAACTCAACAGCAACAATTAAAACTACAGCAACAACAAAAACAGCAACAATAACACCTAGAGCAGCAGCAACAACAACAATTATAACAATAACAACAATCATAATTATTGTTGTTACTGTTGTATTTGTTGTTACTGTTGTAATTGTTATTGCTGTTATTGTTGTTTGACAAGGTAAGCAGCAGAACACCATTTGTCTTCCAACAAGACGCCTTTCTCTCTCAGAAAGCCAAAACAACACAAGCATGGATGCGTGTCAATCACCGTGACCATGTCCCTCTAGACACATCGCCTCCTAGCTCACCTGACACACTCCCTAGGACTATTACATACAGGGTGTAATTAAAAGAGAAGTCACTGTTCACCCTCACAACCAAGGGCCTTGTTTCAGAGGGTACCAGGGGAAAGGCCCCACCCCTCTACTTTTTCAAACGTCTATGTTTTATTTTTTGTTTATTTGATATAATAAATTCTTTTTAAGGTTATTTTTTTTATATGTGAACATAATTTGAATATATAAAATTTTATATGTGATAGGGTTCAGGAAAGGCACCATAAGCAATACTAACATGCTCCTTTAATAATCAACAAATGTTGGTTTGTCCCCACTCACATTTTTAAGGCAAACGAGGCCCCTGCTCATAACACTATCAAATCTCACCGGTCTGCCATTACCAGCACAATATCCAGTATTGATAGATGTCATCTAATTCGGGCATATCAACGCTTCCCAACATCGAATTGAAACAACCAATGGGGCTAAATGAGGATTCATTAAATAAATATAAATCTATTGTAAAATTAAAATAATTTTATTTCTCGCTCTAGCACAGCTGATACATAAAAGTAAGTATGCACACGCACACACACACACACACACACACACACACACACACACACACACACACACACACACACACACACACACACACACACACACACACACACACACACACACACACACATATATATATATAACGAAGGAAATGTGGTAAGGAACTAGATGGACCATAACGCACCAAAGTACTCAATACTTAGGGTAGTAGAGTGGGTAATAGGAACGAGTAGGACTGAGCTCAAGCCGTTTCGACGGCTAATTCTGGACTGAATTAGCCGTCGAGACGGCTTGAGCTCAGCAGTCGGGGTCCTACTCGTTCCTATATATATATATATATATATATATATATATATATATATATATATATATATATATATATATATATATATATTAGAAAGTGAGGTTTTTTACAAAATGAAAAAAAAAACGAGGTGTCCTACACGAGTGAAAGTAAAAGGAAAAAAGATGAAATCGAAAATGCAACTGTAGTCTTTTGTAAAAAAAAAAATATATATTTATAAGTAGAATTGAGATGGAGGGTTTGTGGTTTTTAAAAACCACAAACCCTCCATCTCAATTCTACTTTTGAAAAGCACAAGAACTGCGAAACCGGTAAAGGAATAAATATATAAAAGAAAAAAAAGAGTCCAGTTGCATTTTCGATTTCATCTTTTTTCCTTATATATATATATATATATATATATATATATATATATATATATATACACACACACACACACATAGACATATACATATGTACGTATGGGTTATATCGAATATTAATAATTGTTTCTACTTTTGGCACAAGGCCAGCAAATACCCAGTGCATTACTGGTACTTTATTTTATCGACCAAGTAAGGATGAAAGGCAAAGTTAATCTGGGCGGGATTTGAACTCAGATCATAAAGGGCCGTAACTCTATGCTGCAAAGCATGGTGGCCGATTCTTTATCGGTACTGTCAATCCAGTTCGATTCGTTTGTAAACAAACGAGCCCGATTAGAAGCTGTGTCGTGCCGGTGACCGATCGTCACCTGTTTCTTCAACACTGGCTTTGAGGAACAGTCAACATGTTTCTGGGTAATAATATTTATAACAATTTGT
>CAXHJY010001741.1:115000-120000 GCA_964016885.1 Eledone cirrhosa
TATGTCTATATTCATATATATATATATATATATATATATATATATATATATATATAAAACTGAATATAAAAGAAAAACGAACACAGACATATACATATATGTGTTCAAATCTGGTCCCTTACGATTTGAACACATATATGTATGTCTGAACACATATATGTATGTCTGAAATTTTTCTGCCCATTTTAGTGTGCAACTAAATTGTCCAAATTTAATCCCTCAATTCAGAAATTCTTCCACCACCCCTTATATATATATATATGTGTGTGTGTATATGTATGTATGTATGTATTAGTGTGTGTGTGTGTGCGAGTGTGTTTGTGCGAGTGTGTGTGTCAGTGTGTGTGCGTATCTATGTGTGTATATAAGTCTCTTCGATAAGGGTTCACCTGAGCTTGAATAACAGTAACATCAATAACAACAACATCAACCACATAATAAAGGTATTTTTTTTGTAGCCGCCTACAATATTTGAGCTAAATGTATTTCGTTAAAGTAAACCCTAGAAATCTTTCTTTACCAAATAGCAAATAGCTTCTGCAGTCATTACTAAGTCATTGAAGTCAAATAACGCATGTATGACCTACTTTATGGCTAATTAAGAAACCTTTAATTGTTCATTGAAAGTTGTTAAATGGATCACTGGATATAATTAGTTTCCTGTAACTAATCTAACAAAAGCAACACGTTAGTAGCTTGTAGAAGTAAAATGGCCGACCTTTAATTTAAGTATAGGGTAGGCAATTGGCAAGATCGTTATAGAGCCGGTAAAACGTCCAGTGGTGTTTGTAGCGGGCTTAGGGCTTAAGATGTTCGGCCCACAATTGTTAGGTCGTGTTTTCGATTCGAAGCAGCGCGATGTGTCTTTGAGCAAGACAATTTATTTCGCTTTACTCCAGTTTACTCAGCTAGCAAAAATGGGTTGAAACTGTAATACACGTTAATTTCACAAGCAAGTAATTTCGTTGATCGAATACACTGGAAGTCTCACCGCCAGAACCGACGGAGACCTACTCATATTTAGTTTTCAAATCTCTGTCTATGGCAACTATGCTTTTCTTTGTTCCAGGGGTCGATAAAATGAAATACCCACTAAATACTGGGGTTGATTACTTTCCTTCTCTCTCGTTCCTCTTCCACTTTTTCTCTCCTCTGAATCAGTTGCAATTTTCTGTGAGAAGAATATGGTTGAAGAGGTTCTGGCAAAATGTGACATCTGATGATGACGAATAGGATGAGAATGATGATGATAACGACAATGATGATGATGACAATGATAAGGATGATATTAACGATAATGGTGACTATAATGATGATTATGATGATGACAATGATTATAGTGATGACAATGATAATGATGACTACCATGATGAGGATGATGCTTATTAAGAATCCAAGGTATTAGATTATCAATGAGTCAAATTAATGAAAAATAACTGTCTTAGGTGTGAAATAAAGATATACACGAGGCTACCTAGTTCTTTATATTGTTACACAATCACATCTTTGAAAGGAAGGGAGTAAAATCCACTCAATGAATCCCGGTACATTATTAATAGTAATTTGATCGTACTCAGAGGAATAATCATGAAATTGATGTTAGTGGTAGTTGAAATAAAGACAAAATCAATTGAACGGGAATGAATTATGTAAAGCAATTAAATCTGGTAAAATACTGATTCTTCACTTCTATATTCCTTACAATTATTATAATTGTTTCTACTTTAGGCACAAGGCCAGCAATTATCCAGTGCATTACTGGTACTTTATTTTATCGACCCCGTAAGGATGAAAGGCAAAGTCAACCTCGGCGGGATTTGAACTCAGATCGTAAAGGGACGTAACTATGCTGGAAAGCATGGCGTCCGACCCTCTACCGATACTGCCAATCCAACGCCTTTACAATTATTATAATAATAACTAACAATGTTAGTTATTTGAATATGGCAAAGCCGGCCATTAATCGCTCGTATACATGAAACTGACTGGCCAAATCTGGCTGATCAGTAGGACTGCTAATATGCAGATCTGACTGATCAGTAACTCAGCTAATATGCAAATCAAGCCGATCAGTCACTGTATATTTTAGAAAATATATATTTTCAGTAGCTCTGACACTTGGCAGGTAAGCAGTATACTGTACTGAAGAAGAGTAATCACCCAGAAATGTTAATGTCTGCAGTTCTGTTTACATGCCAACACAAGAACAAGAACGACGATGTCATTCTATTGATATGGCTTTAAAGAGGCTGTTTGTATAATTGCAAATAAATCGAATATTATTATTAATATTCGAAAAACTCAGATTACATTTATTATAATAATGTTTTATTTCAACAAAAGATGAGTAAATATAAATGGGTCTCCGTTCAAGTTTATGCGGAGTATTATATTTACTCAATAAAGTAATGTCTCAATTGCTGAGTATTTCAAAGACGCGTGTATTGTCAACGTAGAGAAGAATCAGCTTGATAAGCCCAGGCATTTGGATTATAGGTACCGTCTACCTGGCTGGTGGCTACAGTTTTGTGAGCTTAATTTCACTCAAAAGGCTTGAGTCATAGCAAAGACAATGGTCAGTTAAAATTTGACGCAGTGGGATCTAATCCAAGACTTTATGATTAAATAGCAAACTACTTCACCGCTCGTCTGTTCCTGCGTCTAAATAAGCGTCTAAAAAAAGTCTAATGTCTGTCCCCAGCATGAAAGGTCATCATTGCCGGTACTTATCCCGGTCTCTGCGGCGTTAAGTTTCTGAAAGTACAAGACTTCCCCAAAGATAGGACACCAGTCCTTCGCAGGGTTAAACCCCGAACAATTGCTGGATCTCGTCTTAAGCTGAGTATACTCGAGCAACGTAAAATGAAGTGTTTTGCTCAAAAATACAACACACAACCCAGTCCAAAATCGGACCCACGACATTATGATTGTCATGATTGTAAGTCCAACATACTTACCACTAAGCCACGCGCCTTCACATACACTAAATAAGTGTAGAGCCTACAAAATACAATAAATGATTGTTACATATTTTATCAACCTGATTAGATTTGTACTCAGATCACAAATATACATAACTATATGCTTCAATGCATTTAGTCCAGCGCCCAGCTGTTCCGGCTCGACTACTGCCTATATCTTCTAGTAGTGATATGTCTGAACATCTCAAGACATTTAAACTCACGTCTAAATATTTTTCTAAAATTCCAACTAATCATGGAACATCTAAGCAGTCACTCGACCTGATAGAAAAAGCAGCTAAATTTCTCTCAAATCATATGACACCGTTGTAGAAAAACAAGACTCATTAAATAATATAGTCGCTGATGTAGTGTCTAGAAAAAAGACAAGAGGGTCACGGATAGAATGTTTTGGCTATGAATTAAACAATACCGATGACGACGATAACAACAACAACGACAACAACAATGACGGCGACGATAACAACAACAACAACAACAGCAACTTTATAAAATACACTATCTACACTCATACAAACTCAAACTATCAATAGATTTCTTCGAGTTCTTATGATTATCTTTGTAAATTTATATCTGACTGTCAATACAACTCTAGCAATCTGCATATTGGGCCATACACATACATATAGATACATACACCCACATGAATAAGCACAGACACATACACTCCAACACCTACAGACACATACACACACATACGAATAATTTATCTAATATCCTTATCTGTCTTATGTCTTATCTTGCACACTCACAATATTCTAACATTTCTTTCATATGCTTTCTCTTCTTTTATTTTGTCTTTTTATGTTCTTTTTCTTATCTTTTTTCCTTCTTTCACTCATTCTTTTGTTTGTTTGTCTTTCCTTCTCTCATTTCTTTTATTTTCTTTTTGATATATATATATTTTATTTCTTCGTCTATAAACCACTTTATCACGTTGTTCGTTCCTTCTCTCTTTATATTTACTTTTTTCTTCCACTTTATATTTCAATGCTTAACTCTCTGACTCTCGGATTAATTCTCCTTCTGTATGTACGCCTGGCTGTCGAATGCCTATTCCTCCCACCTCGCTTTCTCTATCTATATGTATGACTGCATATTTATATGTCTGTCTCTTTCCCTCTACTAGTACGTCTCTATGTCTGCCTTTTTTCCATCTGTCTGTTTGTCTCTATGCCTGTCTCTTTCCATCTGTCTGTATGTCTGACTGCCAACGTTTCTCTGTCTCTTATTTAGTCTTTCATTTTCATTTTTTTCTTCATATCTGTTGTTCAACTTTTATTTTATACTTTCTTCCTTGTTGTGCGGTATTTTTCTAAATTTTATTCATTCATTGATTCATTCTTTGTTAACATATCTATCTTTTTAACTTTTTCACTTCTTATATTCTTTCTTTCTTCTTTTCCTTCTTTCATTCCTTCATTCTTTTTCTTTCTTTCTTTGTCTTGCTGTTTCCTTTATTTCTGTTTCTCTTTCTTTCTTCCTTGCTTGCATTTGTTCTACATTTATTATTTCTTTCATATTGCAAATAAGGCAAAAACACACGAACCAACCAACAAACAAATAAAATATTGAATAAATAAAGCACTAAATAAGGATGATAAAAATATTAAATAAATACATAAAAAAGACGTTCAATTCTAAAATATGACTGAAAACAGAAATAGAAAATGTAAACAAAATGGCTGCCACGTAAAATGACGTTCGAACGGCAAGTAGATTTGTTAAGATATTTGGAAAGGTAAATAAATAAAACAAATATGGTGAAATCATTGCATTCAGCTACTTTCTCTTGATATTATCCGGTTATCTTAACTTGGTCTGATTGGCGGCTGATCTTACTAGCCTCAGGATTGAACATCTTAAGGGTATGATATTGTATCACAGCAAAAACACACGCATTTACTCAAACTCGGATGACACAAAAGTAAATATACATATACATACACGCACACATACACAACTACACATACATATTTGTGTGCACACACATATATATGCATCTTAGTTCACACAATC
>CAXHJY010001741.1:125000-142500 GCA_964016885.1 Eledone cirrhosa
ACACATACATACACTCTCACACACACTCTGTCTCACACACACACTCTCTCTCTCACACATACACTCTCACACACACTCTCTCTCACACAACACTCTCACACACATACATACACTCTCACACACACTCTGTCTCACACACACACTCTCTCTCTCACACATACACTCTCACACACACTCTCTCTCACACAACACTCTCACACACATACATACACTCTCACACACACTCTGTCTCACACACACACTCTCTCTCTCACACATACACTCTCACACACACCCTCTCTCACACACACTCTCTCTCACACAACACTCTCACACACACTCTCTCCCGCACACACACTCTCTATCACACACACGCATACATACACTCTCACACACACTCTGTCTCTCACACACACACTCTCTCTCTCACACATCCACTCTCACACACACCCTCTCTCACACACACACTCTCTATCACACACACACACTCTCTCCCGCACACACACTCTCTATCACACACAAACATACATACACTCTCACACACACTCTGTCTCTCACACACACACTCTCTCTCTCACACATCCACTCTCACACACACCCTCTCTCCCACACACACTCTCTATCACACACACACCCTCTCTCCCACACACACCCTTTCTCCTTCTCTGCCGCTGTCTTTAACGATTATTTCATTGATGTTTCTACTCTTCTCTCTTTCTCCCGTCTCTCTCTTTCTAACACCTTCACCCTTTCCTTCTCTTATTCTTTATATTAGTTTCATTATTCCTACTTCTCCATTCACTCCCTCTCTCTCTCACACAGATACCTGCTCTTTCTTCACCTCTTGGCAATGGTCTTCTATTATTTCACTATCCTTCTCTCTCTCTCTCTCTCTCTCTCTCTCTCTCTCTCTCTCTCTCTCTCTCTCTCTCTCTGGCTGAGTGGTTAGAGAACTGGATTCGCAATCGTGAGGTTGTCAGTTCGATTCCTGGACCGGGCGATGCGTTATGTCCTTGAGCAAGACACTTTATTTCACGTTGCTCCTTCTACCTGGAGTTGCGACCGATAGATAGTATTAGCAATTGGAAAGACCAACGGAAACATTGTTTCCTCGGTCCGATTTGACGAAAGTCGATCGACAAATATATATATATATATATATATATATATATATAAAGAAACACGCGCGCGCACACACGCAAACACACACACACACACACACACACACATATATATATATAGTAATAATCATATTTTCTTTTTCATCCTCTTTTCTTCATCAAACTATTTTCATTCTCTCTCTCTTTCCAGCTCTCTCTTTACTCTCACATGTTATCCTTTCACCTCTCTCTAGTTCTCTATCTATCTCTTCCACCCACATCCCCCTCTCTCTATCTCTTCAACATATCACTTAGTCAGCATTTCTTTCTCTATCTTATCACTTCTATTTATTTTATTCTTTATTTCCTCTTACAACCGAATACAAAACATATTTCTTCCCCTTGTTCCTGTTCATGTGTTCTGCTCATTGGTCTATCCATCTGTTATTGCGGCATCTTTAGTTTCTTTGGCCAAGTATCATGCCCTCCATTGTATTGTCATTGTATTATATGCTTTGATGCATAGAGTTACGGCCCTTGCCATTCTGAGTTCAAATCCCGCCTAGGTTAACTTTGCCTTTCATCCTTACGGGGTCGATAAAATAAAGTACCAGTAATGCACTGGAATAATTGCTGGCCTTGTGCCAAAAGTAGAAACAATTATATTCGTATATTCGATCCATGATTGACAGTGAGACCTTATTAGGATCTAGACATTCCATTTACCATAAGGTCGTTCCTGATTTCTCTTTCCATGTATCTTATCTTATATACAGATTTTGTAAAGACACCATGTTCGTTGTCATGGCATTGAATTCTGTCTATGATTAACATTGAGGCAATGTTAGAATCTGATTCCTCTCCATTTACCATTCGGGCTGCTTCGATTTCTCTAACTGCTACTGACTTATTAAGCTGTTACTTTGTTTACCTCTACCACTTTCCTGCTTTCTCGATATTTTTCTAGCATTCTCTCTTTCTTCCTCTTTCCTTCCCTCTATCTCCACCTCTCTTTCACTTGCACCTATTTCTCTCACCTTCTTTGTCTCTGTTTGACCTTAACAGCCACTCTCTGCAATGTTATTTTCTTTTTTACTCGCCTTGGGTTCTTTTTTTTTTTTCTCTAGCCTTCTCTTCCCCTCTCTCTGTTATCAATATGCATATCTTTATTTTCCTACCCCCTCACGTAAACATTCTATAATCTCATTCCATCTTTCACTCTCTCTCTCTCTCTCTCTCTCTCTCTCTCTCTCTCTCTCTATATATATATATATATATATATATATATATATATATATATATATATATATACACACACACACACACACACACATATATATGTGAAAAAAACCACAAACCATCCCTCTCAACTCTACTTTTGAAAAGTATAAGAACTGTGAAACCGGTAAAGGAAGCAAATAAATATTTTTTAAAAGACTCCAGTTGCATTTTCGATTTCATCTTTTTTCCTTCGTGTAGGACATCTCGTTATTTTCATTAAAAAAAAACCCCTAATTTTCTTTATATATATATATATATAAAATACAATATGTTGAAAAGGTAACACACTAGAGAGAGATATACAGTGCGCTATCAAATAATTTATCGTGATATATATATATATATATAACACTAAGAACTTAAGTACAAAGAACCCCCAAAAAACAGTAGACAATACACTACAGAACATAAATAAACCACACCTAAGTTCGTCCGCAATACTACTCCAGAGAAAACCCAACGTACACAACTGTAACTGCACCTATCCTGACAACTGCCCCCTCGGCAATAACTGCCTGGAAAAAAATATTATTTATAAGTGTACCATTAAATCCGGAGGCAACGAGTGGTATTACGTGGGATCAACGGCAACATCGTTTAAATCTCGATTGTATAGGCATTCTTACTCAATAAAACAACAGAGCCAAAGAAATGTAACAACTTTAGCAGAAAAAGCTT
This sequence comes from Eledone cirrhosa, assembly GCA_964016885.1. NCBI lineage: Eukaryota > Metazoa > Mollusca > Cephalopoda > Octopoda > Eledonidae > Eledone > Eledone cirrhosa. Next base: position 128,039 of record CAXHJY010001741.1, read on the forward strand.
GGACGCTCAGGGATAGCAATCAAAAGTTTACCCTAAAATGGGAAAAATTAGCTAAAACCCAAAGCTTTTCCAGGAGCCAAAATTTCTGCAAATTGTGTAATCTTGAGATTTATTACATAATCACACACAAGAAGAAACTGCTGAATAACAGAATTGAACGAACATTATTCTGCCGTCACAGAACTAAAACCCTTTTTTCCCACTACAAGCCGAATATTACATAAAAGAGGGACATCCCCCAACTATATAAACCTTAATCTAGTTAGAAAAATATAAAAACAATCTCTTCTCAACATATATTAATAACCTTAAATTACCATACTAATAATGAAAAGATATGCTGATGAGAATAGGTACAAATATGCGATAATGAATGTGTCTAAAAACGTCCATAAGTATGTATATATATGTGAAAATGTATATAAATAAGTAAATATATATATATGTTTGATGTGTATAGTTAGATGTAAGTGTATTCATGTATTAAAGTGCTTATATATATATATATATATGTGTGTATGTGTATATGTGTGTGTGTGGGTATATGTATATATATATATATATATATATATATATATATATATATATATATATATATATATATATGTGTATGTATATATATATATATATGTGTATGTATGTATGTGTATGTGGATGTGTATGTATGCGTATGTGTGTACACATGGACTAGAGTATGTATGTATATATGTGTGTGTCTATACGTGTGTATATATAAAGATAAGTTGAGTATGAAAATGTATACACATGAGCGCGTATGTATGTACATGAATACATGTGTGTATATATATGTGTATGCATGTGTATATATATGTAAGTATGAATATGTGAATTGTGAGTATATGTATTTTGTAGAGGTGTGCAAATATATTTGTGTGAATGCGTGGGTGAAAGAATACGTACACTTGAAAGAAAAATTTAAGTCTGAATGTTAAGTGCAAACACAAAACCAACCACGCATATCTTTACTATCTCTAATCCTTCTATAGATTTAGAAAAATAACCAATAATATATTCCATAAAAAATGTCAAAACAACAGATGGGAATCTAATTACTCACTGCCACCAAGAATTCTCACTGCTATCGAAAAACCACTCCTTCAACTATTCTTCTAACAACTTCACCCCTCCCTCCTAATATTCTCTATAAAAACTAAATAGGTCCTCAGTAATATTATTCTGATGAAATGACAGTAAATAATAACATTGAAATATTGAATGTCTGCATAACTAAAAGTTTGTAGATAGCTGTTTTAGGTTATGTAACTGTTATAGAAACACGTGTCAATAAATTCCTTTCAACTAAACTGTATCCATTCAAATCTTTCTATTTTTCTCCGGATTACTTTTGGAACTACAACTGGAACCGTCGAGCAAACTCTACGTGAGCTGATAATCTACTGTGTGTAATATTTATATTACAACACAACGGAAAATACTGTATATTTACCTCCTGTAAAGTCGAGCAACCCACACAGCAAACGCAACCACAACAATGGAAAAACACTACCTGGATATGTCACTCAAAAACATACCAACCCAAGGTAGAAAGGAATATTTATTGAGCATGATTCAAAAAACTAATGAATTCATTCGACGTGTCAGGTGGAAAACGCTCCACTATGATAGAAGCCGTATGAACTCAACATTAGAAAGTGGTGTAAACAACAAATTCGGTTTTAGGACTTGTAAAAACCCACCCACCAACCCACTATTAGATGCATTTGAGCAGGACCTTATGAACTTAATCCTTAAAATTAAATTCAAAGGACGCAACACCAACAGCAAATTACAGAAAGATATAAAAAAACTACTGGACGACCTTAAAAACACCAAAGGAATTGTAGTAAAAGCGGACAAAACATCAAACCTGTACACTATGGATTGCACTACATACAACAACTTCATTCGAAAAGAATTACATAAAAAATATAGAAAAACGAGTGAAGTAACCCTTAAGCACATCAATGATGAGGCATGCGAAATAGTGAAAAATCTCGGAATCGAAGATAGGACAGGACCACTCTTACCGGCGGTACCCACCTTCAATCTTAAGGACCACAAGGTAAACTTTGATAATGACCCTAAAATAAGATTAATCTGCCCCTCTAAATCAGATATAGGTAAAATAAGCAAATATATCTTAGATAGAATCATCCCCCAAATTAAGGCTAAGGTTAACATTAAACTCTGGGGGAAGACCCAAGAAGCAATAAGATGGTTTAATAGCATTAGCAATAAGAATAAATCTAAGTTTATCCAGTTTGATATCGATGAATATTACTCATCGATATCACCTGAAACTTTGAATAGAGCCATTAAGTTTGCTAAGGATAACTCTGACCTTACAAACGATGAAATTAAGATTATATTAGAAGCTAGGAAAACTATAGTCAAATTTGAGAACAGTTATTGGGTACGTAAAGATAGACCCTCTAACTTTGACATAACAATGGGCTCTAACGATTCGGCGGAAATAACTGATATTGTGGGGTTATTTATCGCCTTTAGACTCCAGGAAAAATTCAGCAATCTCCACGGCGGAATATACCGCGACGATGTTCTCCTCCTAGCTAAAAACCTTAATAACCAAAAACTAGAAAAACTACGCAAAGATATAAGAAAACTACTACTCGAAATAGGACTAACTATAACATATGAATACAACCTTAAAGTAGTTAACTTCCTGGATGTCACACTCAATTTAAACTCTGGTTTGATTAAACCGTTTCATAAATTGAATGAAAATCTCAAATACGTAAATGTTGGGTCTAACCACCCCATCTCTATAATTAAATCTATCCCTAAAAATATTTCCCTTAGAATCTCGGGTCTATCTTCTAACATACAAGTATTTAAGGAACACGCCGAGTACTACGATAACGCCCTTAGTAAAGCAGGCTACCTCAACAAAATAGAGTACATAGATGGGAACAATCAAAACACCCAAAATAAATCCCACATAGGTAGATATAATAACACAACACCAAACCACACTTACTACCATAGTATGCACACCAGTAAACCAACAAACAAAACTAATAGAAAGCGATGCAAAGAGTACTTATGGTATAACCCCGAATACAATAGCTCCATTAGTACAAATTTACCAGTACTCTTCTTTAAAATAATTAAAAGACATTTTCCCACATCACACAAATACCACAAAATCCTAAACCCTACCACTATAAGACTGTCATACTCTACAGCGTTAAACCTTGAACAACACATAAAAAAGATCAATACTAGAAGGTTAAACGAAAACACTAAGAACTTAAGTACAAAGAACCCCCAAAAAACAGTAGACAATACACTACAGAACATAAATAAACCACACCTAAGTTCGTCCGCAATACTACTCCAGAGAAAACCCAACGTACACAACTGTAACTGCACCTATCCTGACAACTGCCCCCTCGGCAATAACTGCCTGGAAAAAAATATTATTTATAAGTGTACCATTAAATCCGGAGGCAACGAGTGGTATTACGTGGGATCAACGGCAACATCGTTTAAATCTCGATTGTATAGGCATTCTTACTCAATAAAACACCAGAGCCAAAGAAATGTAACAACTTTAGCAGAAAAAGCTTGGACGCTCAGGGATAGCAATCAAAAGTTTACCCTAAAATGGGAAAAATTAGCTAAAACCCAAAGCTTTTCCAGGAGCCAAAATTTCTGCAAATTGTGTAATCTTGAGATTTATTACATAATCACACACAAGAAGAAACTGCTGAATAACAGAATTGAACGAACATTATTCTGCCGTCACAGAACTAAAACCCTTTTTTCCCACTACAAGCCGAATATTACATAAAAGAGGGACATCCCCCAACTATATAAACCTTAATCTAGTTAGAAAAATATAAAAACAATCTCTTCTCAACATATATTAATAACCTTAAATTACCATACTAATAATGAAAAGATATGCTGATGAGAATAGGTACAAATATGCGATAATGAATGTGTCTAAAAACGTCCATAAGTATGTATATATATGTGAAAATGTATATAAATAAGTAAATATATATATATGTTTGATGTGTATAGTTAGATGTAAGTGTATTCATGTATTAAAGTGCTTATATATATATATATATATGTGTGTATGTGTATATGTGTGTGTGTGGGTATATGTATATATATATATATATATATATATATATATATATATATATATATATATATATATATGTGTATGTATATATATATATATATATGTGTATGTATGTATGTGTATGTGGATGTGTATGTATGCGTATGTGTGTACACATGGACTAGAGTATGTATGTATATATGTGTGTGTCTATACGTGTGTATATATAAAGATAAGTTGAGTATGAAAATGTATACACATGAGCGCGTATGTATGTACATGAATACATGTGTGTATATATATGTGTATGCATGTGTATATATATGTAAGTATGAATATGTGAATTGTGAGTATATGTGTTTTGTAGAGGTGTGCAAATATATTTGTGTGAATGCGTGGGTGAAAGAATACGTACACTTGAAAGAAAAATTTAAGTCTGAATGTTAAGTGCAAACACAAAACCAACCACGCATATCTTTACTATCTCTAATCCTTCTATAGATTTAGAAAAATAACCAATAATATATTCCATAAAAAATGTCAAAACAACAGATGGGAATCTAATTACTCACTGCCACCAAGAATTCTCACTGCTATCGAAAAACCACTCCTTCAACTATTCTTCTAACAACTTCACCCCTCCCTCCTAATATTCTCTATAAAAACTAAATAGGTCCTCAGTAATATTATTCTGATGAAATGACAGTAAATAATAACATTGAAATATTGAATGTCTGCATAACTAAAAGTTTGTAGATAGCTGTTTTAGGTTATGTAACTGTTATAGAAACACGTGTCAATAAATTCCTTTCAACTAAACTGTATCCATTCAAATCTTTCTATATATATATATATATATATAATTGTTTCTACTTTAGGCACAAGGCCAGCAATTACACAGTGCATTACTGGTACTTTATTTTATCGAATGAAAATTCTTTTTAAAAAAACCAGGTGGAAGAAATATTCGGAAATAGAAAATTGAAGAGACAAGTACATGGACAATTACAGCTCATCAGCTGTCTTTCTGTGGATCATTATAGTTTCAGTTGCTTTATAAGACAGCACTATTCACCACCAGTGCATCAATAGAAACCACGGAGTTATTTGGGATGAAAATACAATGGACGTTGGACAAAAAAAAAAAAAAAAAAAAAAAAAAAAAAAACACTCACATACACATAAAACAATAAGAAATACCTATATACCGATATGGGACAGGAAAATTGCTACACTCGAAAGCAACAGAAATGAGGGCTAGGTAACCGTAGTAGAAATGAAAGACAATTGGTATCACCTACACAGGTGGGATAGATAATGTCGCTAGAACTCAAAAGTAGCTTTGTAGTGGTAGATTCATCAAGGAAATGCTTTTAGGGCTTTAGTTTTTGTAGTAGGCACCGGTCGCATAACGTATTGTCAAAGAATGTACACAGGTTAGAGAGTAATTAAAAATGTGTATTTTGAACAATGAAAACAAATCAAAAGTCAGATATAGGATGTTAAGAATACTTCGTTGTTTTACGATCGTTTCAGGGGTCTGATTGATCATGGTAAATCGAATGACCGAACACGAGTTACTAGTTACATCACCACCTATTTCCAGTGCCGATATTCGAGATAAATCGCACCGTCTTCCTCAGAAAGAATAATTTGTTATTACTATATATATATATATATATATATATGATATTAAATAAATGGAAACTATATTTATAAAACCATATTTATTTCGTTATATATATTTCAGGGATATCATATTAACAATATGTTATGCCATCTTCAGACAAAATACAATATAAACAGTCTTATTTAATATCATAAATATACTCCAAATACTTGTTGAGTGCTTTTATATCAGTTATAAATATTTACTCGTTGTTAACCCAACAATTTAAATATAACTTTCCATATATATATATATATATATATATATATATATATCCATCACCTCTCTCTTTATCACGCACAGAGTCCCTCCCTCTTCCCCTCTTCCCCTCTCTCTCCCCATCTCCCCCTCTCCCCCCTCTCTCTCATACACACATATATTCACTTTCTTTTATTTCACTCGCTTCTTTCCTTCAATTCTCTTCGCACTTCACCATTGCAAACCATGAAAACCTAGGAAAATATGAAACATAAAATAGATATTTTCTCTGTTCCTCTCAATTCAGTTATTATCTCCTTATTCTCTCTCTGTCCCTCTCTCACTATTCCCCTTACCCCCCTCATTATCCCTGTTCCCCTCTCCACGCCTCCCACGCTTCATTTCCAACTCGTCCCAACCTCTCTCTTACATTTTTCTCCCTGTCTCTTCCGGACTCTATCTCTTTTCTCTCTCTTTCTCCATACACTATCTTTATGTTTTATCTAGAAGGTAATGTGAGCTTTTAAGACGTTGCTCAAGCTGCTAGAAATGGGGAAGATCTTCATCAAATTACATTAAAAAAATGAAGGGCACATTAGATAATTAATCCCTAGATATGCTACGCTGGAGTAAGAAATAAAAGCTGATCTCAACTGGAACGTCTTTAATTATAGGTTTGCTTCTTTAATGCTAAACTATTTTTTATTAATTATTAGAAGGTGGAGGGCGGTAGATTAGCAGTATCGGTAGAGTTTCGGAAAACATGCTTTGTGGCATATAGTTACGTCCCTTTACATTCTGAGTTCAAATCCCACCGAGGTTAGCTTTACCTTTCACCCTTGCGAGGTCGATTTAATCAACTTTCTCCTCCCCCCAAAATTGTTAGCCATGTACCTAAATCAGAAACGATTGATTAATAGGAGGTAGAATGTTGCTACAAGAAGTTTGCTTTCCAATCCAAACGTCTCGGTGTCTAGCTCTACATTCATCCCTATATATAGTTATTTCTCTAAGGTTAATTCGAAGATTAAATACATTTAATCCTGTATGTCATAGATGATAAACATTAACATTTACGTAACTATATACTAGAATTAAATTATTAAAATGTCATTTGTATCTTTAATCAAGACCATGTGTCAGTAATCAACATAAACTGCTGGGCTTCTCTCATAAAAACCATTAATTTATCAAAATAAAAATTTGTCAGTTTGTATTGATTATTCATATATCGGTTAATCTTGTTATGTGTGATATATAAATCCTGGATATGGGTCCAGTAGTGAATTAATAAAAAAAAACATCACTCATTAGATATTTCAGTGCCTCCGAAAGTGTTTGGTGTGAGGAAGAGAAACAATTAAGCTAGGCTCAGATGCTTGAGAATAGGTTCTATTTAAAGCACTTAAGGGTCAGTTGCAGGCATTAGAATGAGCGATAACACCATCTTACCACCAACAACACCACTTATATTTCAACATCAGCCTCACCATCATGATCAGCAACTGACTGTATTCCTATAATATCACTGAAGCATAAATGGGATGGTCACAAGTGGAGCGTCTTTCAACATACGTTTTCTCAGTCAAATCTGATGCATGGCTAAACTAACCACCTCTACCCCCCACTACCACCACCACTACCATCATCACAACAACAAACAACACCACCATTAACATCACAATAATTACTATTACTATTCAGGGGCGGTGGAACTGGGGGAGGGTGCAGGACGGCCATCGTATCCTCAATAATTATATTTTTCTCCCCAAAATTCCCCAAAACACATCTATTTGTATATGCGTTACAATTTATGTACATGTTATGTAGAGATAGATGGGAGATATAGATATAGAGAGGGGAGAGTTTCAGGGCAATTGATATAGAGAGGAAGGTTGGGAGAGTTTGTTGTATATTAGATATATATTTCTATTTATTTGCCACCAGGGCATCAAAGATTGGGACAAATACAAAGGGGGGAGTTTACATACATTTAAAAAGACGTGTAAAAAACATATAACAAATTAAATTTAACAATCGATGTCCTCAATAGGGAGGGGCGTTGACATGGGTCGCACACCCCCCCGAAAAAGATGTGCAACCCTCCTCTTCAGGAGCACAAAGAGCGGGTGCTTCCTTCCTCTTCTCATTCTTCTCCTCTCTCACCTACAGGCTGATATAGAGAGAAGGCCCATTCACTCGGGCCATTCTCGCTACTTTCACCCACCTTTCATAAAACTTGCTGGGGCAGAGCACCTTTCTCTCCATTCTGATCCTTCTTCTAAAGTGGTACTTGAAAAAAAAGACCAGTTGTTGGCCGGAGAGAAAGGTGTCTGACCTCAGCCCTTTCAACCTTGTCCACCATACAACTTCTTTCGCCATAGCTATCACACAGAGGAAAACCGCCTCTCCTTCGTTTTTGAAAGGGGGAGGCGGTTTGATCGTGACAATGATCTCGGTGGTCAACCGGATTGGTCCCACCCGCGACAGTAGTCGTTCCACATAGCCCCACAGGTCAGCAACGCCCGGGCAGTGTACGAATGCGTGTGCGACGGTTTCCTCAGCTCATCTTCCTCCATGCCCAGAGCCTCTCCGAGAGCGTCGTCGCACTTACTGCGCACCAACCCTCTATAGAATGTTGAGGTTGAGTCTCCACTGATTGCCGGATCCGCTTGCCAGAGGGCCATGAGCGCCTGGGCACATTCAATGTGCCAGTCGCCCACTTTTCTCGGTCTTTGCTTGACCCAGGATTGCAGCTCGGTGAGTGAGACGAGTCTCGGAAAGGCTCGCCTCACAGACAGGGCCCACACCGGCTGACCGGTGAGGAATACCTGGAGGTGCCGTAGCCTTAATGCGTGTCTACGCATCGTCAGCCACGGCCACCCCAGCCCTCCGTTCGAAGGGTGTTGACAGCAGATGGATCTTCTCACCAAAGGAGCCCGCTTCTTCCAAAGAAATCGGAAGAGCGCGCGCTCCATTTTGGCGAGTGTTTTCTCTGGGCAAGGCACGACGGTCAAGCGGTAGTAGATGACGGACGCTATATAAGCGTTCGCCACCTCCGCTCGACCTTTCAGGGATAGTTTGCACTCGGCCCACTTCTGGGCGAGTGCAAACACCTTGCCCGTTACCTCGTCCCAATTTTTCTCCACCTGGAGGTCCGGTCCGAACCAGACCCCGAGCAGCTTCACCGGTCCCTCCGTCCAGCGTCCGACGATGCCGCCGGAGGGCATCGTTTTGCCCCTCCACGTCCCGAGTTGCAAACCGACGGACTTGTCCCAGTTCAGCTTGGCTCCTGTGAACCTTTCATATTCCTCCAGTAAGGTGCCGATCTGCCCGATTTCCGAGGCGCACGACTCCATTACTGTCACGTCATCGGCGTAGGCCGACACCGCTTTCCGCAATCCCGGTTCCAAGGGGATGCCCTGCAACAGCTCCAGCTTCCGCAGTAGTGGCTCGAGAGCCAGCACATACAGGAGGGAGGAGAGAGGGCATCCCTGTCGGATGGATCGCATGATTTGGAACGGCTCCGAGAGGTAGCCATTCACCTTGACCCTCGAGCAGGTGTTGCTGCTGTGCATTGCAGCAATCCAGCCCCTGAAAACGGGTCCGAAGCCTGCCGCCGCGAGCACCGCATCCAGGTACCGATGGTCAACCCTATCGAACGCCTTAAATTGATCCAAGTTGATCAGGGCCCCACCAAAGCCGGGTTCGTTCCCTACCCTCTCTACGATGTATCGCATGAGGTGGAGGTTGTCGTGTATGGACCTGGACGGGAGTGCGCATGTCTGCGCTTCTCCCACCAGGTTCCTGACGACAAGCGCCAACCTCTTCGCTAACACCTTGGCCAAAATCTTTAACTCTGTGTTTAGCAGAGTTATTGACCTGAAGTTATCTATGTCATCCCCCTTGTTCTCGTCCTTCCTCACCAGCGTGACTACGCCCTTGGTCACAGAACTGGGAATTCTCCCGTTCTGTTGCCAGTTGCAGTAGACCGCCTCGAGGAGACCGGAGAACAAGCCCGGCATCGTATGGTAGACCATCGAGACCCGGAGATTTGCGTTTGCCGCATTGGCTCAGCGCTTCCCCTATTTCAGCGGCTGAAATCGGCCTCTCGCAGGACTTCGCCTCCCCGTCCGAGAGCCGCGTCAGACCGTCGAGGTATGGACCGAAATCCATGGCCCCACCCGGCCCGCCGCCCCTCCCGAACAGTCGTGCAAAGCGCCGTTGAAAGGCCGCGCTCATCCGCTCAGGTTCAAGGATCACGCGCCCATCCTGGTCCTTCAAAGACCGAATCGTGGAGTTGTTTCCACTTTTTGCCTCTGTCACTCGGGCCCAGCTAACAGCTTTGGCTCCCTCGTTACCCAGAGCACGTATGAGAGGATTGATAGATATAGAGAGGGGGACAGTTTGTTGGTAATTGATATATAGAGAGGGATTGGGAGAAAGAGTGTCGTATAGTAGATATAGTCAGGTGTAGTTTTCAATGCTTGTAGATAAAATGAGGGGTTTGGGGGAGGTAAATACTGCTAAATATCGAGAGGGGGTTGGGAAAGTCACTGTCGTAAAATATATATAGGGGGGGGGGGGGTTGTGATGGATAGAGAGAGAACGATTACGAGAGAGTGTGGCAGAGAGGGCGAGAGGGAGAGTCTGGAGGTGATTGATGTATAGAGGGGTGGGGGTGGGAGAGTGTTATTGTATGTTAGATATAGAGAGGGGGAGAATTTGGTGGTTGTAGATATAGAGAAAGGATAATGTGAGAGTGCCGTGTAGTAGACATAGAGAGGGTCCCAAATAATAGGAGAGGTGGAAATCAGGGTGGGCGTTGGTAAGGGGCTTGAGATATCGTAATTGTATTGTTTACGTTCGTAAATATGGGATTCCTTGTAATGTTCTTTTTTTGCCGTATATAATGTTTATTAATGCAAAATATAATTAGACCTGAGAGCAGTGGGGCCATGCCCCACCCCAATAATTATATTTTTCTTCCCAAAACTACCAAAACACACATCTATTTGGATATACACTACAATTTATGTACATGTTATGTTTATCGCATATCGAAGTTTTCTAACCATTTTAGAGAGAAAAGACCTAAACTCACAGCAACAACTAAATTGACCAAATCTAGCACACCCAATTCAGAAACGCTTCCACCGTAACCTGCTACTATAACAATCACCTCAATCACCACTACTATCAGCACGGCTACCATAATCACCATCCACACTTTCACATTCTCCACTAGCACCACCGTCACAATGATTGTTATCATTACAACCATCACAATCATCATCCGGCCACCAACTCCAACAGTAACAACAACTACATCAACAAAACAACTGTGGCCACCATTACCGTCACAACAATCATTGGCAGTATCGGTAGAGGGTCGGACGCCATGCTTTCCAGCATAGTTACGTCCCTTTACGATCTGAGTTCAAATCCCGCCGAGGTTGACTTTGCCTTTCATCCTTACGGGGGTCGATAAAATAAAGTACCAGTAATGCACTGGGATAATTGCTGGCCTTGTGCCTAAAGTAGAAACAAGTATTACCATAACAGTTACCACCATCATCAATACACTCACTACTATCATCATCACCACCACCACCACCCCCACAACAACAACAACAACAACAATAACAACAACAACAACAACAATCATTATCACTCCCTAACACAATCATACCATTAAAACCATCCCAACAACCAGGCATCTCCACAACTCTGTCTGGCATTGAACTCTCTACTTAGATTTTCTTCTTCCTGCACATTTTCATGCTCACTCACTCTTTGTCACTCACTGTTTGATTACCTCCCCTCTCTCTCTCTCTCTCGCTCTCTCTCTCTCTCTTTGCACATACACATAATCACACACACACACACACACGCATCAAACCTTTTCTTTAGATATCTGTTTCTTCTTGACTCTCATCCTATCGAAATATTCAATCCTTTAACAAAGTTACCATGCCAACGTTTGATACTCTGTGATATCTCATTACCCAGTTGGGATGGCTCTAACTGAGTAACTGTGGAGTGGTGGAGTGGAGTGGAACGTTAGATGGAGTAGGACAAAATGAGACATTAAAAAGATGAAACGTCTTACCTAGATTTTTAGTGTTTTTAGCAAATGTGAAGAGTGAAGGTGGTCTCACGAGATTTTTTTTTATAGTTACGAGATATGGTGAGTCAACTTCAAATAAAATGTCATACAACAACAAAATTAATGACGGCATTAAATTGTAACTGTTACTGTGACTACTGTGTTTGTTGTAGTAGTAGTTTTTATTGTTGTTGGTTTTGTTGTATAGCTTCAGGTCAGTCGTGGCAGAGCAGACCTATGAACAAAATAGTATTCCTTTAGTGGAATCCTTTTTGGATCACACACGGCCACACACACACACACACACACACACACACACACACACACACACACACACACACACACACACACACACACACACACATATATATATATATATATATATATATATATATATATATATATAAATTAATAAAATAATGAATAAACAAAGAAACAGTTCCTTATATTAAAAAAATTCATCATTTTACGATCGTTTCTAGGATATATATGTGTTAGTGTTGGTATGTATAAATATTTGTTAGTTGGTATGTATAAATATTTGTTAGTTTGTATAAATATTTTACATAGATCTATAGAATATACATACCAACACTAACACATATATATCCTAGAAACGATCGTAAAATGATGAATTTTTTTAATATAAGGAACTGTTTCTTTGTTTATTCATTATTTTATTAATTTATCTTGACTCTGTTTTCCGTTAATTTTCACCGAAAATAGTTTTTGAATGCATCTTCTCTTTTCATGATATCCGGATTACATTGAGTTCTTCATACGGATTGGACACTACCGTAAATTTTTGGTAGATTTATCTCTCTCTCTCTCTCTCTCTCTCTCTCTCTCTCTCTCTATATATATATATATATATATATATATATATATATATATATATTATCAATGAAACAGCCTGCTCGTGGAATTACGAGATTAGAAGTATCCATAGAGTGATTCCCTTGTAGATTCAGCGCAAAACAATTAGTAACAAGACTAATACCACTCATTTTTCCCGACCGAGTGAACTGGAGAAATGCAAAATAAAGGGTCTTGCTCAAAGAATCAATGCGCCACCTGGAATCGAACACACGATGTTAAGATCGTGAGCCGAACTCTCTAGCTACCATGCGCCCTCTAGTTCGGCTCTTACTGTTACTGTTAATCTTTACTTCATATTACGTCTATCCATCCCCCTCTCTCTTCTCTACCATACACACACAAGCACACACATACACATATACATGCACACATATATATATGCACATATACAGGTACACACAGATACCCACAAGCACATGCGATATATGTATTAAAAATTATCTAGTTAAATTATTATTAAGCCTATTAACAACGTTATTCACGAATTATGTGTAGCTCTGAACATTTTAACACTTTTTCTCTTAATGCAGAGATAATATATGCTTAATTATAAGATGAGTTTACAATCTTTTGCGCCACAAAATATTTAATTTTTAATTCTAAAATATATATATTTTTTTTAATTATTTCTCACTACAGGCAGTGCTGTTGGTATAATAGTATAACAGTAGAAGACCAGATAAATTGCTTTAATTTATTTTTATTCGTCTCTGAGTTGTTTTATGATGTGAATGAGATTATTTGCTACAAATTATTTATAAAGCGTTTTTTTGTGCTATATCAGTTGTGATTAAAGTGTAATATATATTAGTAGAATTGTACAACACCAGACATAATGTTTTATAGTATTTACATTGAAACTTTCTATGATGCCATGATCGCTAATTTTTCTTTTTTATAGTTTGTTGATATTATGGCGGTGGATTGGCAGTATCGGTAGAGGGTCGGACGCCATGCTTTGCAGTATAGAGTTACGGCCCTTTATGATCTGAGTTCAAATCCCGCCGAAGTTAACTTTGTCTTTCATCCTTACGGGGTCGATAAAATAAAGTACCAGTAATACACTGGAGTAATTGCTGGCCTTGTGCAAAAAGTAGAAACCATTTTTGGTGTAGATTATACTAACCCACACGAGGGCTGTGTGGGTTAGTATAATCGTTAGAGCGCCGGTTAAAATTGCCCGGCGGTAATTTATGTTTTGAGCTCAAATCCGCCGAGGTCAAATTTGCTTTTAAGCATTTCAACATCGATAAAATATAGGTCAACTCAAGTCCTATTTGATTGACTAACCAAGACCCGTAAAGTTGGTCTTGTGCATAAATTACAAACCAGGCGCTGGATTGTGGTAGAATCATTAGAGCTTCGGGTAAAACAGTTTTTATGGGTTATGAAACTGACTTAGGATCCGACTTCAACAAACCACATTATCTTTGTATCATAGAGTCTTTTATACAAATATGACTTTAGAAACTTATAAATAAACATGTTGC
>CAXHJY010001741.1:147500-152715 GCA_964016885.1 Eledone cirrhosa
GACCCCGTAAGGATGAAAGGCACGATTGAATTCAAAACGTAAAGGTCTGTAACTCTATGCCGCTAAGCATGTTGTCTGACGCTCTACCGATTCTGCCAATCCACCGCCCTAAGAGCATGGAAATAATAACAGAAGAGAGACATGAAATAAAACTTAATACAAACCTCTCTCCCACGAACATTGGAAGACCCTACTCAATGCTCGAAAAAAAAAAAATGAACCAAATCCCTGTGAATGTTGTGCATGGGTACTCGAGATGAAACCTTCATAACATCCATGTTATTCAGGAACAAGAAACCCTCACCAAGTACCTACTGCACAAAAGAGGAAGGTCATTAGTTGACAATAAATGGAGGCTGTGAAAAACAAAGACTGAAGATGTTAGTCACATTATTGTCAACGGTAAAAGAATATCTTCTCGTTACAACCTCCCTATGAGGCATGATGTGATAGCTAAAACGACCCGGAAGGCATTACGGAGAACGAAAATGAAATCAAATTGGGAGGAATATGTTGAGATAGATTGCTCAAAGGAATACTGGGGGAATCTAAAAATAAAAACTGCCACCTAATTAAAACACAACTATTCTGATATTGTTTATTGGGACCACACATGGATTTCCGGAGAAAGCACATCGCTCATTATTTTATAAGCTACAAATTGCTGCGATATCTGGAACCTTCAAAGTTTGTAAAACATTATTACGATTCAAAGATTGAGCGCTTAAACAAGATACGACAAAAAATTATTTTCTCTATAACATTGCCACCGGCAAGGTGGCCGGTCAACAATAAACTCAAAAGTAAAAGAAAAAAATATATATACATACATGTCAAGAGCGGTGTCCCAGCATGGCCTCGGCCGGATGGCTGGAATAGGTAAAAGAGTAAAAGAGTATACATACAAACATATATAAATATACAAATGTATACATAAACGGTATTTTCTATTTGGTGCCTCGATATATCACCCACACCGGATGCGGAGCAGAGATGTGAAACTCGATATGCGAGAAAAATAATCTACTTGAAATAAACAATATAATTTAATCTTGTATTTGTTACTTTCTCACTGTTGACAAACTGTAACATTTGAATGTATATATATATGTGTGTGTGTGTATGCTTGCACGTTTATGCGTGTATGTGTGTGTATATATATATATATATTCTATTCTATTCTAAGGCGGGTAAAATTCCCGAGATCCATGGACGAGTTCTCTCCAGCGATCTCTGTCCCTCATCATCGCTGCCATGTCCTGCGTCTCCAATAGACCAGTGTCTGTCCATAGGGCATCAACATACGTTAACCTTGGTTTTCCTCTTCTAGTGTGTCCATGTAGGGGCTCCCAAAGGAGCACTGAGTGCAATGTCAACTCTGGATGTCGGTGAGCATGTCCAGCTAACCTCAGTCTCCTCTGTGTTACTTTTGAGCTGACTTTTGGGATGCTGCCATACAGCTATTGAGTTTTTCATCCTCAGTGTATATTGATTAATGTTCAGAGCCATCCTCAGCATTCTCGTGTAGCACCCATCCACCATCTGAGTGGGTTTCTTGATCAGTGTCCAAGTCTCAGACCCATACAGCAGCACAGACTCCACCACAGCAATGATTATAATTATACACACATATATATATATAAATGTATGATTCTATATGTATATATCTATCTATCTATCTAATATGACTTTGTAACATGTATTTTCCTTTCGCAAAGGGTCTTATGCTCCTATGCACGGGCAGGCATATTCACGCTCTCGTCATTTCAGCGAAACAGATCGAAGGAGAAATGGCTGCACTAGCACTGGACTGATACATTTTGTTCATCGACCTCAAATGGCTGAAAGGTAAAATGAACCTCTGTGATATATGAATTCCACACGTAGAGATTCGTAACAAAATCCAACGCTTTAAGAACTTTGCTAACTTGACAAATTTGGGGGTTATAATTATATATTATATTAGTGATCTACACACCAGAATGTTGGTGGATTGGCAGTATCGGTAGAGGGTCGGACGCCATGCTTTCCAGCATAGTTACGTCCCTTTACGATCTGAGTTCAAATCCCGCCGAGGTTGACTTTGCCTTTCATCCTTACGGGGTCGATAAAATAAAGTACCAGTAATGTACTGGGTAATTGCTGGCCTTGTGCCTAAAGTAGAAACAGTTATTGAGTAGGAAAGAAAAGGACGTCCTTCTGATCGGACTAAAGAAACTTTATATTTGTTGCTGTTTCAGTTTGCTATACTATCTGTTGCTTGGCCTCTTGTCAGAAGCGTTTCAGCTCTTTCGGTGAAGAGAGGTAGGATTTGAACACAGAACGAAGAAAACCGGGGCAGACCCCCCCCCCCCCCCCCCCTTTTCCCAGCCCCAAGGCATCCCGTCAATGTTTTAACAATTCCGTAAATTCCCACTTCTTGTTTAGTACAAAGCACAGAGATTTAGAACAAATAACGCATATAATTCTATCCGATACTCTACCGATTCTAGCAATTCACTGATTATTGTAATAGTCTCAGACTTGTCAACCTCTAACAACCCAAACGGGGAGTACCATGAAAGAAGGGGCCCCAAAACGGGGAGAAATGAGACAAAATGGGGAGATTTTACATAACTGTTTCTACTATTGGCACAAGGCCAGCAATTATCCCAGTGCATTACTGGTACTTTATTTTATCGACCCCGTAAGGATGAAAGGCAAAGTTAACCTCGGCAGGATTTGAACTCAGAATGGCAAGGGCCGTAACTCTATGCGTCAAAGCATGGCGTCCGACCCTCTACCAATACTGCCAATCCACCACCCTGGGAGATTTTACATAATGAAAGTTATATCGTCAGAAGGGGAGAGTTGACAGGTCTGTAGTGGGGTTTAAGCCATACGGTTTCAGTATTAATACTCTGTAAAGAGTGAGGCTATTTTTTAGTCCTAAATCAGTCATGATAAATCAGGCTTATTATAAGTCTTGATCCCAGGAGCTCTGCCTTTTCTTTAGACAAATGTAGGTCTCTAATGAGATCGTGAAGCGCTTCCTGGTTAAATGGTATGTGTTCACTTGTCTCATGTTCGTCTTGATAAGCATCATCAATATGGGTGCTACTGGAATCAGAATCAGCAGGTGGAACTGGAACAGGTAATTCATCACTGTGAGGTACTGGTAGGAGTGCTGACGAGATATCGGGTATTGAAGTGTAGTTCGTGTCTTCACAGTTATTCCTTGGATGTTTATATGGCAGAAGTAGCAATCGTTATTGTGGTCTTTTGGTTCTCGCCACACCATTGGTACGGCAAATGGCAAACCAGAGCTTCGTTTCCCATTCTTCCATTCACTTAGGTGATTAACACATGACCTACACGCTATATGAGGCACCCATTTCTTGTCCTGGTCTCCTAACGGAGATTTGAAGTAGCATTTGTAGTTTACTCGAACTGCTTTTGTGATTGGTTTCTTTATGCTTTCTGGGGTAAAGAGTCCACAAATATAGCAAAATCGGTCCGGCTCATTTACACATTTCCGGCGTTCCATCTCTCCCACTAGTCAAAGTTGTTGTGAATTATCCAAGAATAACTGAGGATAGTTACAATTCTGTGATCTGAAACAAAAGCAGTAAGTATAAATTAGTTAACAACTAAATATAGTGGATACAATTGGATAAAGTAATATGAGCCACATAGCTATGGGTCATAAACATGGATATGCTGGTTCTCGAAAACTAGACCCGATACAGCTTAACCGTTGTCATATTCAGATTCTGCACACTTGATTACCCTAGAATCATACTAAATTATACCAGAACCATGAAATGAATATTTTTTTGTTGACCAGTGTAATTAGAGGTGTTACAGCCACTATCATCCAGTGTTCTCTATTTTGGAGGTAAATTGCTCGTAGGATAACGTCATTCTTTATTTCTAAAGGTAGTAAACATTGAATTGAAAGAAATTAATTCCAACGAGGCTGATAGTAAATATTATGTATTATTTTATGAACGAAGTAACTCAAATGTTTAGAGGTTCGTGTTCATGTACTTATGAAATATATTAATTGTTTCTACTTTTGGCACAAGGCCAGCAATTACCCAGTACATTACTGGTACTTTATTTTATCGACCCTGTAAGGATGAAAGGCAAAGTTAAACCTTATGAAATATATTAATGATACAAATTTAAGCATTTGTGTAAAAATAGTTGTAGGTCTGAAACAGAAATACTTTGTTTCATGTATTGAGTTCTATTTTTTCTTTAGAGTAAGACCATACCTATGTATTCTATACCCTCTCATATGCAAACATACAAACACACGCACGAACGCAT
Organism: Eledone cirrhosa; assembly: GCA_964016885.1. NCBI lineage: Eukaryota > Metazoa > Mollusca > Cephalopoda > Octopoda > Eledonidae > Eledone > Eledone cirrhosa. Next base: position 151,815 of record CAXHJY010001741.1, read on the forward strand.
ATATACACATGTGTGTGTGTATATAAATATATATATGTATAGATATACATAAGTATATAAACACGCACACAAACACAAACATACACACACATGTATATATATATATCACAAGTAAGACCAGGCGATGCGTTATGTCCTTGAGCAAGACACTTTATTTCACATTGCTCCTTCTACCTGGAGTTGCGACCGATAGATAGTATTAGCAATTGGAAAGACCAACGGAAACATTGTTCCCTCGGTCCGATTTGACGAAAGTCGATCGTTCCTTAAATATATATGTATATATATATGTATATATATGTATATATACGTATATATATGCATGTATATATATATATATATATATATATATATATATATATATATATATATATATATGAGTGTTTGTATATATATATATAAATATATATGTATATATTTATATCAAGTATATATATAAAACGTCTGAATATTTAAGAGATTATGAATGGAAACTGTAGAATGGTGCATTATATTCGCATAGAAATCAAACATTTAGAAACATATAAGCAGAACAAGATAAACAAGAAAAGAGAAGAAAAAAAAACAAAACAAGAACAACAACACTCCTAAATAACAAACCAAAGAAATATATATGCGGTTCATATGTCAAACGATATTACGATATTCTAATTAATTATCTGACATCAGAAACTTTTCTTCATCAAAGTGTTGCACCTTTTAGGAGAGAGATAATCAGCATTGAATGCGTTTCTCTATAGGTAACTTGATAATCCCAACTTTATAAACAGTACCGTCTATATCTTTATATATACGTATATTTACACACACAGACACACACATATATCAATGTATATATATATATATATATATATATATATATATATATATTTACATACACAGACACACAAACATATCAATG
>CAXHJY010001742.1:35000-42500 GCA_964016885.1 Eledone cirrhosa
GGATGAAAGGCTAAGTTGACCTCAGCGGAATTTGAACTCAGATCATAAAGGGCCGTAACTCTATGCTGCAAAGCATGGCGTCCGACCCTCTACCGATACTGCCAATCCACCACCCTTACAACCTCAACAATAATAACAACAACAACCTACCTTAGCCACACTCTGGAACATTGGCAGCAGGACAAACTTGATGAAGCCGATCTGAGCAGAAGGTTTAGTGACTTTGTCTCTGTCCATGAATGGTGCCACTGGGAGTCCCTCTAGCTTTTCTCTGTCAGCCTGGTTGAAATACTCTTCGAGCAGGCAATCAACCCAAGGTTCAGACACTTCCATTGGACGCACCTCATTCGAGATATCACAGCACTTGATAAGGACCATCTTCAGCTGAAAAAATTGACAGCCTTATCATCATCATCATCATCACCACCACCACCACCACCACCATTACCGTCATCACCATCACAACCAACACTATGATCCTCACCATCATCTTCACGAATGCAATTGCCATAGTCATTTTCATCATCATCATCCTCATACTCCCTCACTATCATCAACCACAACTTTATTGCCATCATCATCATCATCAACATCATCAAGAACAATTTCAACATCACAATCATCTACATGATCATCATGATCATTATCAGAGATTTACTGAGTCCAGGCTGGCTTAAGTGAGAATAACAATAAGAAGAACAACAACAACAGCAGGAACTAACAGCGACTAACAACAACAATGACAACAAGAGTAACAACTGCAGCAATAGTAAAATCAACAACAGCAACAACAGTAACAAAAACAGCTACTATAACAACAGCAGCAACAGTAACATCAACAGTTACCACAGCAACAGTAACAACAGCAACAACAGTAACCACAGCAACAGTAACAACAGTAACAGCAGTAACAGTAACAAAAACAGCTACTGTAACAACAGCAGCAACAATAACAACAACAGTAACAGCAGTAACAATAACAGTAACAGCCACACAGAAACAACAACAATAATAACAACAGAAACAGCAACAACAATAATAACAACAACAACATCCAACCAAAACAGCAACAACAACAACAGTAACAACAATGGCAGCAGCAACAACAACACGAACAATAAGAGACTTTTTACTGTGGCAACAATAAGAGACTTCTTACTGTGGCAACAATAAGAGACTTCTTACTGTGGCAACAATAAGAGACTTCTTACTGTGGCAACAATAAGAGACTTCTTACTGTGGCAACAATAAGAGACTTACTGTGGCAACAATAAGAGACTTCTTACTGTGGCAACAATAAGGGACTTCTTACTGTGGCAACAATAAGAGACTTCTTACTGTGGCAACAATAAGAGACTTCTTACTGTGGCAACAATAAGGGACTTCTTACTGTGGCAACAATAAGAGACTTCTTACTGTGGCAACAATAAGGGACTACTTACTGTGGCAACAATAAGGGACTACTTACTGTGGCAACAATAAGGGACTACTTACTGTATTCAAGTGATCTTTGTTTTCAAAGTTGAAATCGGAGACGATAGTGTTAAACTTGTCCATGATCTCGGCGTGCCGGGCCATATCCGTAGCAAGAATCAACATTGTTATTCCCTGTAAATGGAAATTTCTTTCAAATCAAGCATTAATTCTCCGGAAACAACTTATTTTTATTTTTATTTTTATCTTGGGATAATACGTAATACATAAAATGTCTTTGTTTCTATGAATAAATATCTTTTAACTCGTAACTTCCTTTACCATGTGAAATCACATTAGCTTGACATTATTGGAAAGTAAAAAAAAAGCACTATGACCACATCGCATTAAAAATGAAAGTCTTTACTTTAGTTTAACCCTATAGCATTTAAACTGACCATATCCAGCTAGAATTCTCTCACCTCTTTCTGTTCAAACCGGCTGTAACCATACTCTCATATTGGTGTTAACGTATTGTTCTCAAAATAGATAATATCAAAATATCATAGATTTGATATTATATGAGATAAAGACTTTACCATGAAAATATAATAGTAAATATAGAGTAATGTAAATGCTAAAGGGTTAATGCAAATTTTCCCAACAACCTGTCCTTTAGTAAAGCCACTATAATCATGAGTTAAAAAACCACATGAAACCACATTAGCAGGATATTCTTGGAAAGTACAAAACATTATGCTTGAATCACATTAAAAATCAATGTCTTTAGTTTACTACAAATTTTCATAATCTAGCAACTAGTAAATAGTAAAGTTACTAATAACTGATCCCAATAAAAGAAAAGTTCATGGTGAGCCAACATGGCTACGATCTAATGGCTAAAACCAGTAAAAGAACAAAATATACGTACTGCTCTGATGCGTTTGAACTTCTCCTTGTCACAGTTGGAGAAAATATTGCACTCTGGATTTGAGAGTATCTGGAAGGCCACAGCACAATGGTGGTTTTCCAATGGGGAGATATCGTTATATCGGATAGCTAGAACTGTACGGGCATTAATTTGGTATCTGATAAAATAGGATGGGAGAAAACATATACAAAAAATAAAGAAAAACAAATAATTATACATATGAATATATTATAATAATAGCTTTGGCTAGAAACTATATAATATGACAGCTGCAGCTTGATAATGTCTGTCTTCCCCATTTGGTGGCTTTTGTGGTCTGGTTGCATAAGCTGACAGGAGACCTAGGCGTAGACCCTGAGCAAGATGGTTAGATAACATCCATGAGCTTGGCTGGTCTTACTTGGAGATCTAGTCAGATCAATTGGAGATTGAGGTCAGAGAGTCGCCCCAGGGAGAGCTGCTACTTCTCCGAATTGAGAGATCACAGCTGTGATACTATAGGCATGTGGTTAGAATGTCTCAGGAAAGAATTGCTGGACAGATTTTAGTATATATATAGTATATATATAATAGTATATATATATTTCATTTCTGAATTTGTTTAGCAAGATTCTTTATCTGAAATCGTGTGTTGAAACCGATATTGTTATACTTTGGGAGGGTCATGTTGCCAATAAGAAACACACGCACCAGTTGCTTTCACTTCAATTTATTATAAATTAAATTTATAAATTTATAAATTTCTGGTTGGTTGGTTGGTTCCACAACCAGATAGTTGTTTATATATTGTCATAGTTCTTTCGTCACACACTCTGTGACCTCTTCAGTGACTGGGGATTCCTTTCTTTGTTTCTGTGCCTCTTCTTTGTTCTGTCCTACGCGAGAAACAAAATGGCGTAGGACAGAACAAAGGAGAGGCACAGAAACAAAGAAAGGAATCCCCAGTCACTGAAGAGGTCACAGAGTGTGTGACGAAAGAACTATGACAATATATAAACAACTATCTGGTTGTGGAACCAACCAACCAGAAATTTATAAATTTATTAATTTATTATAAATTTATTATAATAAATTGAAGTGAAAGCAACTGGTGCGTGTGTTTCTTATTGGCAACATGACCCTCCCAAAGTTTAACAGTATATATATCCAGTCCGAAACAAATGAGATCGTATAGGTGTCACGACAAAAAAACACACAGTCCACACTGTAATGTGGCCGTGTAGGTAACACGGTAAAAACCTCCCAGTCCACACTGTAAACGTGGTTGGTGTTAGGAAGGGCATCCAGCCGTAGAAAACCTGCCAGACAGTCCTATACGAGCAAGACAACCAATCTTGCCTCAAGTGGGAAAACTCCCGTCCAAACCCATGCAAGCGTAGAAGATGGACGTTAAACAATGATGATGATGATGATATATATAGTATATATATATGTATATATATAGTATATATATGTGAGTATATATATAGTATATATATAATTGTTTTTACTTTTTGGCACAAGGCCAGCAATTAAATCAGTGTATTGTTGGTACTTTATTTTATCGACCCCATAAGGATGAAAGGAAAAGTTAACCTCGGCGGGATTTGAACTCAGAATGGCAAGGGCCGTAACTCTATGCGTCAAAGCATGATAATAGTATATATATAGTATATATATAATAGTATATATATATATTATATATATATAGTATATATGTGTATACATATATTATATATATATAATAGTATATATATATAGTATATGTGTATACATATAGTATATATATATAATAGTATATATATATACTATATGTGTATACATATAGTATATATATATAATAGTATATATATATACTATATGTGTATACATATAGTATATATATATAATAGTATATATATATACTATATGTGTATACATATAGTATATATATATACTATATGTGTATACATATAGTATATATATATACTATATGTGTATACATATAGTATATATATATACTATATGTGTATACATATAGTATATATATGTCCCACCTTTGCAAGCAGAGAAAAGCGGACGTAAAATGATGATGATGATGGTAATGATGATGATGGTGGTGGTGATGATGATGGTAATGATGATGATGGTGGTAATGATGATGATGGTAATGATGATGATGGTGGTAATGATGATGATGATGGTAATGATGATGATGGTAATGATGATGATGATGATGATGGTAATGATGATGATGGTGGTAATGATGATGATGGTGGTAATGATGATGATGGTAATGATGATGATGATGATGATGGTAATGATGATGATGGTGGTGATGATGATGATGATGGTAATGATGATGATGGTGGTAATGATGATGATGGTAATGATGATGATGATGATGGTAATGATGATGATGGTGGTAATGATGATGATGATGGTAATGATGATGATGATGATGGTAATGATGATGATGGTGGTAATGATGATGATGATGGTAATGATGATGATGGTGGTAATGATGATGATGGTAATGATGATGATGGTGGTAATGATGATGATGGTAATGATGATGATGGTGGTAATGATGATGATGATGGTAATGATGATGATGGTAATGATGATGATGATGATGGTAATGATGATGATGGTGGTAATGATGATGATGGTAATGATGATGATGATGGTGGTAATGATGATGATGATGGTAATGATGATGATGGTGGTAATGATGATGATGATGGTAATGATGATGATGATGGTAATGATGATGATGGTAATGATGATGATGATGGTGGTAATGATGATGATGATGGTAATGATGATGATGATGGTAATGATGATGATGGTGGTAATGATGATGATGGTGGTAATGATGATGATGGTGGTAATGATGATGATGGTGGTAATGATGATGATGGTGGTAATGATGATGATGGTAATGATGATGATGATGATGATGGTAATGATGATGATGGTGGTAATGATGATGATGGTAATGATGATGATGGTGGTAATGATGATGATGGTAATGATGATGATGGTGGTAATGATGATGATGATGGTAATGATGATGATGATGGTAATGATGATGATGGTGGTAATGATGATGATGGTAATGATGATGATGATGATGATGGTAATGATGATGATGGTGGTAATGATGATGATGATGGTAATGATGATGATGGTGGTAATGATGATGATGGTGGTAATGATGATGATGGTGGTAATGATGATGATGGTGGTAATGATGATGATGGTGGTAATGATGATGATGGTAATGATGATGATGATGATGATGGTAATGATGATGATGGTGGTAATGATGATGATGATGGTAATGATGATGATGGTGGTAATGATGATGATGGTGGTAATGATGATGATGGTGGTAATGATGATGATGGTAATGATGATGATGATGATGATGGTAATGATGATGATGGTGGTAATGATGATGATGATGGTAATGATGATGATGGTGGTAATGATGATGATGGTGGTAATGATGATGATGGTGGTAATGATGATGATGATGATGGTAATGATGATGATGATGGTAATGATGATGATGGTGGTAATGATGATGATGGTGGTAATGATGATGATGATGGTAATGATGATGATGGTAATGATGATGATGATGATGATGGTAATGATGATGATGGTGGTAATGATGATGATGGTGGTGGTGATGATGGTAATGATGATGATGATGGTAATGATGATGATGGTGGTAATGATGATGATGGTAATGATGATGATGATGATGGTAATGATGATGATGATGGTAATGATGATGATGGTAATGATGATGATGATGATGATGGTAATGATGATGATGGTGGTAATGATGATGATGGTAATGATGATGATGATGATGGTAATGATGATGATGATGGTAATGATGATGATGGTAATGATGATGATGATGATGATGGTAATGATGATGATGGTGGTAATGATGATGATGGTAATGATGATGATGATGATGGTAATGATGATGATGATGGTAATGATGATGATGGTAATGATGATGATGATGATGATGGTAATGATGATGATGATGATGGTAATGATGATGATGATGGTGGTGATGATGATGGTAATGTGAATGCTAAAAGGGTTAAAAAAAAAAAAAAAAAAATCATAGTCTTACGTGTTATTGTAGCCCGGATGATCTAGATCATGACACACGGCAGCTGTCAGCAGTATACCGATATCCTCCAGTGGCATATATTGGGATAAGCCACACAGGTGTATCATCCCGTACATCATTTGAGCCACACAGAAGCAGTGCCGGAAGTTGTGAAATGGATTATTTCGATAGTTTTCCAGAACACATAACTGCAAAAGCAGAAAGACATATATATCTATAATATAATATAATATAATATAATATAATATAATTGTTTCTACGTTAGGCACAAGGCCAGCAATTACCCAGTGTATTACTGGTACTTTATTTTATCGACCCCGTAAGGATGAAAGGCAAAGTTAACCTCGGCGGGATTTGAACTCAGACTGTAAAGGGACGTAACTATGCTAGAAAGCATGGCGTCCAACCCTCTACCGATACTGCCAATTCACCGCCCTACTTTTGGCACAAGGCCAGCAATTACCCAGTACATTACTGGTACTTTATTTTATCGACCCTGTAAGGATGAAAAGCAAAGTTAACCTCCTTAATATAATATAATATAATATAATTGTTTCTACTTTTGGCACAAGGCCAGCAATTACCCAGTGTATTACTGGTACTTTATTTTATCGACCCTGTAAGGATGAAAAGCAAAGTTAACCTCCATAATATAATATAATATAATATAATTGTTTCTACTTTTGGCACAAGGCCAGCAATTACCCAGTACATTACTGGTACTTTATTTTATCGACCCTGTAAGGATGAAAGGCAAAGTTAACCTCCATAATATAATATAATATAATATAATTGTTTCTACTTTTGGCACAAGGCCAGCAATTACCCAGTGTATTACTGGTACTTTATTTTATCGACCCCGAAAGGATGAAAGGCAAAGTTAACCTCCATAATATAATAAAATATAATTGTTTCTACTTTTGGCACAAGGCCAGCAATTACCCAGTGTATTACTGGTACTTTATTTTATCGACCCCGAAAGGATGAAAGGCAAAGTTAACCTCAGTGGATTTGAACTCAGAATGGCAAGGGC
>CAXHJY010001742.1:52500-55000 GCA_964016885.1 Eledone cirrhosa
CACTACCAACACCACCACCACTACCAACAACAACACCACCACCACCACTACCAACAACAACGTCATACTTACTTTCCAGTCGTCTTTCAATGGATGAGATTCTGTTGTTCACTTCCTGTCGGAATTCTTCAACTTTGAAGACACTGTAGAAAGGAAGAAAATGGAAGAAGCGAGTGAAAACTAGACCACACACACACACACACACACACACACATATACGATCGCAAATACAAGTGGCTCCTTCGAAGAGTCTTTGGAGTAATGTTACTTGATAGAGTGCATAGCTCAGAGATCTGAGAGTCACACCAGGTAGAGCTGCTACTTCTCTGAATTAATTCATCGCAGCTCTGATACTATGAGCATGTGGCTAGAATGTCTTAGGAAAGAATCACTGGACAGATCTGTAGCTTGGAGATCTGAGAGTCACACCAGGTAGAGCTGCTACTTCTCTGAATTAATTCATCAGCTCCGATACTATGAACATGTGGCTAGAATGTCTTAGGAAAGAATTGCTGGACAGATCTGTAGCTTGGAGATCTGAGAGTCACACCAGGTAGAGCTGCTACTTCTCTGAATTAATTCATCAGCTCCAATACTATGAACATGTGGCTAGAATGTCTTAGGAAAGAATCACTGGACAGATCTGTAGCTTGGAGATCAGAGAGTCGCACCAGGTAGAGCTGCTACTTCTCTGAATTAATTCATCACAGCTCCGATACTATGAGCATGTGGCTAGAATGTCTTAGGAAAGAATCGCTGGACAGATTTTATGGGCAAAACCAACCAACAGGAGACCCAGGGATAGATTCAGAGCAGGCTTGATTTTAGATATTTTCTGACAAATCATTACAGGATACTTATAAATTGTGAAGAAATTGCATAATTAATCAATACATTGAACTTACCTATTGAACTTCTCTGCTACCTGAGAGATGATAGTATTGCAAAAGTCATTATCACCTGTAAAGAAACCAATTAATAGCTTATATATATATACGGTATGTGCGCATTTCTTCTAAGTTTAATTTTACTACTAATTGTGTGTGGTTGATGGTATATTTGATCGGATTCTGCATGCTGCCGAAATGTTTGATAAATAATGGAACGGGGCTGCCGCGAAGAGGCTACGATCAATTGTTTGTCAGAGATTTCCCCGTAAGAAAATTTATTCTTAAAGCTTGCTAGATTTGATTTTGTATATGGTTAATTATGCTAATTAGAAGAAGAAATAGTATATATTTTAATATCTGATGATTCTATAGACATGATTTATGATATATATATATATATATATATATATATATATAAATATATCATCATCATCATCATCATCAACGTTTAACGTCCGTGTTCCACGCTTGCATGGGTTTGTACGGGGGTTTTCCCACTTGAGGCAAGAGTGATTGTCTTGCTCGCATAGGACTGTCTGGCAGGTTTTCTACAGTTGGATGCCCTTCCTAACACCAACCACATTTACAGTGTGGGTCTGGGAGGTTTTTACCGTGTTGCCTACACAGCCACATTACAGCGTGGACTGTGTGTGTTTTTGTCGTGACACCTACACGATCTCATTTGTTTCGGCCTGGATGGCGTGGCACCAACATAACTTTACATAGAAGGGGGTGGAGTGAAGGAGTTGGGGGTGGTGGGATAGGACGGGGCTGTATTTTGTTAGAGATGCCTACTGACTGTAGTAGGTTTTACTTTGTATTTAGGTAAGGCGGGTCTTCTCTGTTACTGAGTACCGCCAAAGGTCTCGGTCCAGTGACATTGTCTTGGTGAGGTGTAAGTGTGTGAGGTCGGACTTTATCAGTTTATATATATATATATATATATATATATATATATATATATATATATATTGAAGGGAACGGACATCCAAAGCAAAAACGTACATTTTTTTCGTCCACTCCCTTCCACCTGTAATTGACTCAGAAATGTTACCTTTTACTCAATTTTCCTGTCTGAAGAAACCATAACTATTGTCATGGAAATATGTATAATGGCTCATTTAATAAAGGACTATAATATCTACATCTTCGCATTTTCCTCTTTATTGATATACTCCGTCATCCTTGTTTTAAAGAAGTAATATGACATTGAGTGCTAGAAGTGAACTGCATCCTTGTATACCGAATATATATATATATATATATATATATATATATATATATATATATCATCATCATTTCATTTTACGTCCGCTTTTTCCCTGCTTGCAAGGGTGGGACGGGAACTGATTCTGGCTTGATTTCTACAGCTGGATGCCCTTCCTAACACCAACCTCATTTACAGTGAGTGCTGGGTGCTTCTTTGCCGTGGCACCTACACGACCACTTTACAGTGGAATGATAGGGACTGGGGTCCCTATCATCTCATTTCTACAGCTGAGTAAACTGGAGCAATTTGAAATAAAGTGTCTTGCTCAGGGAAACAACACATCACCCGGTCTGAGAATTGAACTCACAACCTTTCGATTGCAAGCCCAATGCTCTAACCA
>CAXHJY010001742.1:60000-77500 GCA_964016885.1 Eledone cirrhosa
CCAGGCAAGCATTGCATACGTTCTCCATGTTTCGTAAAACAACAACAATAACAGCATATCATTTCTTTACTTACTTTGATGAATTTGTGGGCATGGTGGGTGTGACTGGAATATAAGCACCATCTGTACTCTGGAGTGATACTTTGGAGACTCTAGAGGATATAAAAAAAAACAAAGATATGTGTGTGTAGGTGTGGGTGTGTGTGTGTATATATATATATATATATATATATATATATATATATATATATATATATATATATATATATATATATATATATATATATATATATATATATATATATATATATATATATATATATATATATATATATATATTATATATATATATATGTGTGTGTGTGAAGGCGCATGGCTTAGTGGTTAGAGCATTGGGCTTGCAATCGAAAGGTTGTGAGTTCAATTCTCAGACCGGGTGATGTGTTGTTTCCTTGAGCAAGACACTATATTTCACATTGCTCCAGTTTACTCAGCTGTAGAAATGAGATGATAGGACTGGAATCCCTATCATTCCACTCAAAGTGGTCGTGGAGGTGCCACGGCAAAAAAGCACCCAGCACTCACTGTAAAGTGGACGTGTAGGTGCCACAGAAAAAAAAAAGCACCCAGCACTCACTGTAAATGAGGTTGGTGTTAGGAAGGGCATCCAGCTGTAGAAATCAAACCAGAATCAGTTCCCATATGAGCAAGACAAGGTCAGCCGACCAGACACTGCCCACAACAGGACAACCCGTCTAACCCATGCTAGCGTGGAAGAACGGACATAAAATGGTGATGATGATGATAATAATAATAATATATATATATGGTAAACATTGATGCAATTCAATTCAAGCATTCGATGTATTGTTTCCACATAGGAAAACGGAGTATATTTAGAATGAGAAAATGCGAAGTAGTTTCAGATGTTAAAGTCCTTTATTGGTAAGACTGTGATACATATTTCAATGACGACAGTGGCCACACAATTCCGTGTACCCAGTGCCATGACATCATCATGGAATAAGGTTACGTTCCCAAGGCAATCCAAACAGAAACGACAAGGGAATGAACAAGACACGTGTTCTTGAATCCCTCGCCCGTTCCCTTGGAAACATAACCTTATTACATAAGAAGCTGTTTGATGATGTCATGGCACTGGGTACACGGAATTGTGTGGCCACTGTCGTCATTGAAATATGCATCACAGTATTATCATTAAAGGACTTGAACATCTGAAACTACTTTGCATTCTCATTCTATATATGTGAGTGGTGAGTTCAATCGGGGGTAACCACATGATTTCCTTTGAATGAAATAATTCTAGTTTATATTAAATTTTATATATATATATATATATATATATATATATATAAGCCCCCCAGCTATTGCTGGTACCCATTTTCCGCTGAGTGTACTGTAGCAACGTGAAATGCGGTGTTGTGCTAAAGACCACAACACACAATACAGCCTAGAAATCGTACCCACGACATTATGATCGTAAGTTCAACAAACTAAATCATATAATTTTAATAAATGACTGAAACTACCAAAATGGAATAGTTTACGTATTTAATACTTGAGGTTAAACAATATTTTTTGAACAGTAAAAAAAGAATCGGTACTGCCATGTATATAAAGTATAAATGTATATGTACAAAATGTAAATGTAATATGTACAAAGTATAAATATGGTATGAACGAACCTGCTTCCACCGGCTAGTTGAAGAATGAGGTCTTGGATGTCTTTGGAACAGCAATGGCGGCTGAATGTTATCTGAAAATAATAATGATTTCTAGTATAGGCCAGTAATTTGGGGGGAGGAGGAAGTAGATTAAATCGACCGCAGTACTTACTGCTGCTTTATTTTACTGACACCGTAATGATGAAAGGCAAAGCTAACCTCGGCGGGATTTGAATTTAGAACGTAAAGGGCTGTAATTAAATGTTACGAGGCATTTTGTCCGACGCTCTACCGATTCTGCAAATCCAACAACAGACAATTATCCAAACCTCAGTATGCCTCCCACCTCACCCTACCCCGAGGTAAGTTGAAATATATTTCAGTATGAAAGAGAGACAACTGGAAAGAAATGTCAGCTTCAAACGGAAGGGCGATATGTAAGTTTGTATGGCCCCGTAACTCCTGATAGAGACGTAAGGGCGCTGTATTCAGCAGATTTCTTCCAGAGAAAGATAGAAAGTGAGAGAGAAGTTGACCTCAGCAGGATTTGAACTCAGTGAGCAAAGAGCCGGAACGAATAAAATAAAGCATTCTATTCGACATTCTAACGACTCAGTCAATTGAAGGGCGATATAACAACAACCAAATAATCATTGAAGCAGGTGATTCAGGCAATAGCACAGAGAATCAGGAGGTTTAACAAGAGGAAGAAGGCGTTCATGTAAAATAAGATCTTCAATGAAGCCATCAAGACATTGAAAGGTAAGCTTGGCAAGAAGAAGATTAACTATCCACTATCAAAGACGTCAAAGGATGTTGCAGTGGAATGGATCACCATCAGTTTCGACGATGAATGTTTCAGGTCAATCAACGGAACAGCTTGTTTGTGTAATTAACTTTGGCGTAGATTTGGTTATTACTTCTAGCAGTGTGTAAAGCACCCAACAACAATAACAACAGTAATAACAACAACAGTAGTAGCAGCAACAAAACAACAATAATAACAACAGCAACAACAGAAATAACAAAAAACAATGGTAGAAGCAACAGCAAGACCAGCAGCCACAAAAACAACAACAACAACAACAACAATAATGACAGCAACAATAACAACAACGTCAGCCACAATAACAGAATTGATGTTAAAAGTACAGCAAAGGTTGGGAGTATAATGGCTGCTTATCTGTATTTTACTCCCTGCAGGCGGAAACGGAAATAACTCCTTAAATGAAATGGAGAAATATTCTAAGATTACAGTGGAGCAGTTTATATACTTAGAACATATAGTAGAATATAAGAATATAGGAATATTTACTAGAATATATAATTTGGAATGTATAATTAGGAATACAGACTAGAATATTATACAGTTTGGAATATATACTAGAATATATATTATTAGTAAGGTGGCAAATTGGAAGAGTCGTTAGAACGTCGGATAGAATGCTTTGCGGTATTCGTTTCAGGTCTCTGCACTCCCAGTTCAAATTCTGCTAAGGTCAACTGTGTCTTTCATCATTTCAAGGTCGATAAAAAGAACAGGTCTAGCACTAGGGTGGATTCTTCCTTTATATCTCTTTCTCGCTTCTATTCTTTCACTCTCTATTCTTCTGTTGAAGAAATCTGCTGTATTCAGATCTGGAGAGGAGATGGGCTCCGCCAGGTTTTTAAATGCCTGAGAAACGCTGTAAGTCAATACGGCGTCCCTACTAATTCCCCAGAAGTTAGTATATATATCAGCAGCGACTCACATAGCAGGATTCATAATGGAGGTGTATAGGGCATAATATGTAATTGTTTATATATAATGGTTTCTTATATAGGCACCAGGCCAGCAATTTTGGGGAGGGGGAAGTCGATTAAATCGACCCCAGTGCGTGACTGGTACTTTATTTCATCGACCCCGTAAGGATGAAAGGCAAAGTTAACCTCGGCGGGATTTGAACTCAGATCAGAAAGGGCCGTAATTCTATGCTGCAAAGCATGGCGTCTGACCCTCTACCAATACTGCCAATCCACTGCTCTATAGGCATAATATATAAGCATATATAAGTCTCGCTATGAATGTTTTAAGCTGCGATCATGTCAGAACACCAGACAGTAGAGTTTCGGGATTTTTTAATCCATCATCAGTTATACTTACTCATTCAGTATTAAGACAATAATCAGCTATAGCTTAAATACTTTTTGTATATAAAACATTTGTTGGATAAATTTTATTTAAAATGACCCTCAGCATGCCCCCTATAAAGTAACTTAATGTTCCTTATTTTGTGTATTAGGGATTTTATCAAAATGTTCCCTGCCATGCCCTCTATGAAATAAATTAGTGTTCTTCTTATTTTATGTATTAGAGATTTCATCGAAATGTCCATCGGCTTGTCCCCTACGAAATAAATTACAGTTCCTTATTATTTCATGTGTTAGGGTTAATTATTTTTTGGTCCATAAAGGGTTTTTAAATTGACTCACACAAGTACATATTTTACACCTGTTTGTAAAAGCCAAACTCGCTGTCTTCAATTCAGTTTTCGTGCCAACCCTTACCTATTATGGTCGTAAATCTTGGGTAATGACTGAACGTACACGATCGCGAATACAAGCAGCTGAAATGGGATTCCTACGAAAGGTTTTTGGAGTAACGTTACTCGATAGAGTACGTAGCTTGGAGATCAGCGATTTATTCCAGGTAGAGCCGCTACTTCTCCGAATTGATTTACAACGACAACAACAACGACAACATCAGCAATAAAGACAACAACAACAACAACAACAACAGCAATCACAATAACAACAGCAACAACAATAAGGACAACAACAACAATAACAACAACACTACCACCACCACCACCAATAACAGCAGCAGTAACAACAACAACACTACCATCACCAACAGCAGTAACAACAACAATCACAACTAGAACACCACCAATAACACAGCAGTAACAACAACAACAACAACAACACAACCACCACCAATAACAGCAGCAGTAACAACAACACCAACAGCAGTAACAACAACAACACTACCACCACCACCACCAATAACAGCAGCAGTAACAACAACACCAACAGCAGTAACAACAACAACACTACCACCACCACCACCAATAACAGCAGCAGTAACAACAACAACACCAACAGCAGTAACAACAACAACAATCACAACAACTAGACACCACCAATAACACAGCAGTAACAACAACAACAACAACACAACCACCACCACCAATAACAGCAGCAGTAACAACAACAACACCAACAGCAGTAACAACAACAACAATCACAACAACTAGAACACCACCAATAACAGCAGTAACAACAACAACATTACCACCACCAATAACAGCAGCAGTAACAACAACAACACCAACAGCAGTAACAACAACAACAATCACAACAACTAGAACACCACCAATAACAGCAGTAACAACAACAACAACAACACTACTACCACCAATAACAGCAGCAGTAACAACAACAACACTACCATCACCAACAAGTACAACAACATATATATAGTCACGTCTCACTGAGCTCAAACAGTGAAATTCTCATGAACCAGCTTTTAGTTTATTAAACCCACAGGCATCAATACGACCAAGTTAGAACCAGATTTCCTTTATATTAGCTCGAATAAATAAATAAACAAATGTATAAAATAAAAATAAAAATAAAATATAACTAAAATAAAATTAAAATAAAATATAACTAAAATAAAATATAAATAAAATATAAATAAAATATAGATAAAATGTAAGTTAAAATAAAATAAAATATGCTTCAATGAATTTCGTGTTCCTGAGCCGCTCTGCAATAATATTTCGTCTTTATGTATTTTTCTTTTGCGCAAAAGAAAAATACATAAAGATGAAATATTGTTGAAGAGCGGCTCACGAACACAAAATTCATTGAAGCATATTATTACTGCTTGAGGGGCTCAAATGAGTTAAATCACTTGTTGAACTACTGCTGCATATTATATTTTGCTTGAGGGGCTCAAATGAGGTAAATCACTTGTTTTATTGTTGAACTACTGCTGCATATCATATCTTGCTTGAGGGGCTCAAATGAGTTAAATCATTTGTTGAACTACATATTTTGGTTGGGGTGGTTCAAATGAGTTAAATCACTTGTTGAACTACTGCTGCATACACACACACATATTGCTTGAATGGCTCAAATGAGTTAAATCACTTGTTGAACTACTGCTGCATATTATATTTTGCTTGAGGCGGTTCAAATGCTTTCAACCACTTGTTTAACTTCTAGCTGATCAACAGTTTTCTGAAGATAGTGATCAAAGTTCATTACGTTATTCCGTTTGCGTTGGCGTAGAATATTCTAGTTGTTTATTAGCTGACGATGAGGGAGTGGGGTTAGTCATATAGGACATCTGTGGGGTAGGGGAAAGGCAAACAATGGGTGGATTGGTGTAGTAGTATCGTGTATTTCAATAATAAGATCTCTAGTTTGCTCACTTAAAATATATCCGTGTTTTCAATACCTTTATGTGTGTGGGAGGGGGGCTATGTATGTACATTGTACGTTTAAGTATATATACACATACAGAGATTATATATATATATATATATATATATATATATATATATATATATATATTTAATTTGATTAAAATAACGAGGCCGGACTGGTAATATTCCTATGAAGTTTTACTGTTGCAATTAATATTTAACTTCGTTCCTGCACCAACAATGGATGAGTTGCGTAACGTAGAGAGCTTTTCCTCATAATACACCATGGTATCTAAACGGAATAACCAGTTCTATATATTAGTGAACCACAAAACATAAATGAATATATATATAGTCCAGAAATAGCCGTCGAAACGGCTTGAGCACTGCCGTCGGGGTCATACTTATTCCTATTACCCACTCTACTACCCTAAGTATTGAGTACTTTGGTGCGTTATGGTCCATCTGGTTCCTTACCACATTTCCTTCGTTATATATATATATATATATATATATATCGTACCCACGGGCATACTAACTTCTTCTATATATATATATATATATATTTTTCTCTACTACAACCTTCTTACACCACCTTCTTCTCACCCGTCTATTTTCACTCCCACCCTAGTACCTTCAGTATGCCCAATCTCAAATCTTTTCTCCACCAGCTCCATTCTACTCTCATCTAAAGACATTTTTTCCAATTCCAACCCGCCCGTCCCCTCAATCTATCTTATTTCACATTCTTTCTTCTGATGAAGGACTAGCGTCCGAAACGTTAAGACCCTCTTCCTGCTATATCAAGCGTTAACCTAATATATCCCTTCCATATACTGTACCGATAGTGTTGTTATTTCTGTTTACCTTTTATATACATATACATATATAGCACGAGAGTGGGCTCATAAGTTCATAGGCTGCCTATGAAGGAGAGATGCTAGATCTATGAAATCTTGCATTCATTAATTTCAACTCTTATTGGGCGGTGGATTGGCAGTATCGGTAGAGGGTCTGACGCTATGCTTTGCAGCAAAGAGTTACGCCCCTTTATGGTTTGAGTTCAAATCCCGCCGAGGTTAACTTTGCCTTTCATCCTTACGGGGTCGATAAAATAAAGTACCAGTAATGTATTGGTTAATTGCTGGCCTTGTGCCAAACGTGGAAACAATTAATTTCAACTCTTATTTATAACGGCATTGTTTTTTTCTAGAGACTATGTTGAAAGAAAAGACCTCATTTGGTCATTCCATGATAGTATCTTGGTCAGCATATAAACTTTTCAGCCGACCCTCGTATATACGGTATATACACGCAAGCAACCACACATATAGTGGTGATGGTGGTGTTGGTGGTGGCAGTGGTGGTAGTGGTAGTAGTGTTAGTGTTAGTAGTGGTGTTAGTGTTAGTGGTGGCGTTAGTGATAGTGGTGGTGGTAGTAGTGTTAGTGTTAGTAGTGGTGTTAGTGTTAGTGGTGGCGTTAGTGTTAGTGGTGGTGGTAGTAGTGTTAGTATTAGTAGTGGCGTTAGTGGTAGTGGTGTTAGTGGTGGTGCTAGTGTTAGTGGTGGTGATAGTGGCGTTAGTTGTGGTGATAGTGGTGGCATTAGTGGTGGTGATAGTAATAGTGGTGGTGGTGGTAGTGGCGGTAGTGGCGGTGTCGAGGGGAAAACTGTAAATAACCAGAAAAGGCTGCCAAGCACGTCTCACTGAAATGATTTGTTTATACATATACATTATATATATATATATATATATATATATATATATATATATATATATACACAGATTCATATATATGCATACACATACATATATATATATATACACACACACACACACACCTAGATATACATACTTATACACACACATATGTGTATGTATATATATATATATATGACCAAAAATTAAACAAGGTTCATTGATTAATCAATGAATATAGTTTTACAATAGATTAGAAGCACTCAACAGTAAATATTTCTGGAGTTATTAATATTAATTCAAAATATTAATATATATAGACATTCAGCGTAATCAAAATATATTTTATTATATATATTTCGGAGGTACTGTGCTGTTTTTTCAGTACGTCCTCATCAGATAAAATATATAAATTGATGTATGACATACCTCAACTGTGCTGATGGTTCAATTCCAGTCTTGGCAGTGATTAATTACAACAAAACTCAATATTTATATACCATAAGTACTAACATGACAAACTAAATATATATATATATATACCATAAGTACTAACATGACAAACTAAATATATATGTGTATATATATATATATATATATATATATATATATATATATATATATATATATAAAATAAAATAATTAAGTCAAATATTTAAAATTTGGCTTCATTTATTAAAGATGTACTGCTATATATATATTTCGGTGACAGCCATCCTTGGCTGTGACCTCTTCAGGCAGTCCGAATTGGTGTAGTAGAGACAGGTACACATGTTGTTGAGGTGTTTAACTCCGTCAATACTCCGATATGTCCAGCTCCTGGTTGGGTTGTTATTTCTCTTTCCAGTTCCTCAGAGAAATAACAACCCAACTAGGAGCTGGACATATCGGAGTATTGACGGAGTTAAACACCTCAACAACATGTGTACCTGTCTCTACTACACCAATTCGGACTACCTGAAGAGGTCACAGCCAAGGATGGCTGTCACCGAAATATATATATAGCAGTACATCTTTAATAAATGAAGCCAAATTTTAAATATTTGACTTAATTATTTTATTTTACATTACTCTGGAGTAACCAAACCAACCTGCGTACTTCGTTGAGTGCTCCAATCTGCATACTGAGGTGTCGGTAAACAACCAACATATACTCAAAATTTATATATATATATATATATATACACACACATACATTTGTAGATACACATATACACAGATATATATATGTTCAAGAGAAATATTTTCTATTAAACTAAATATGAAATGGAAAAAAAAAACAAAAAAATGTACAGCCCTCACCTATGTAGATTTATCTGGTCTCCTAAAAGAATGCATCTTGTTGGAGAATTCACAGATGTTTTTCCTATATTACGTAAAGCGGGGTTTCCTAGCCTGGACGATATCGCCCATCGGTGGACGATATCAACTGAACAGAAAATGGTAGGCGATTGGAAATTATGGTGGACGATAAAGGATTTTGAGTATTAAGAAGGTTTTTCGAGATATGCTACATGGCAAAAAAAAACATTCAAAGGAAATATACAATCTAATCTAATCTGGCCGAGTTTAAACTCGCAAATAAGAAGAACCAGGGCCACCCCTAGGAGCATTAGATTTGGTGTACTTCATATTTTTTTCAGTTGCTGAATACAATCAGGGGTCGCTGCTTCTCCTGAAGGTCAATAGTTCTCTAACTCAAGCGGGAGCACCTTTCCATTGTCAATTTGCATTGATCATCTGCAAAGCCGCATTGTTCTCAGAACCACTACACCAGTCTTTCGATGCCTGCAGCTGGAACTACTGCCACACATTGATTTGGAAGGATCGCCACTCATTTCTACAGCTGAGTAAACTGGAGCAACGTGAAATAAACATCACCCGGTCCGAGAATCGAACTCACAATCTTTCGATTGCACGCCCAATGCTCTAACCACTAAGCCATGCGCCTTCATATACAAAGAACCTGTATAAAATAAAGAAAACAAAACAGGAAGCTATGTAGAACTAACGAGGTTATACCAAACTTTTACGATATGTTTTTGAATATTTACTAAAGAGGTAGGTGGTGTGAACAATTTCCATGTGACAGTGAGTGATGACGTAAAGCGGCGTGAAATGTTTTTGTTCAACACTCAGATCAGTCTAAGAATTTAACCAACACCCTTATGATTGTGCGTCCAGCACCCTAACCACTAGTTCACGCGCCTTTATATAAACTGAATATTGAGAAGTCGTCTTAAAGTAGTGCAATATGCAGTTCTCCGATGTATAAAAGATGCGCGGTTCGATTCCTGCAGGCAGTTTTGTCACACACTGAATATGCAATCGTTAAGAACTATTCTGGGGTATTTATACACCTACCTTTCAACCTGAACAACCTCGAGTATTTTATTTTCCAGGACTTTTTTTCGATTTCCCCCCTATCCGTTTAACCCTAACCCTAAATTCTGCATACTTCGGTGGAGATGAGGAGGCATGTCACAGAATACATATCCGTACAGAATAAATTATAGAAGTAACTTATCAAACGTTTATCGTCTGAGACAGCTGTATACATAGATGTGTAGTTTTGTAGCTGTGTAGCCGTGTACGTAGATGTGTAGCTTTGTAGCTGTGTGACGGTGTAGCTTTGTGGCTGTGTAGCTGTGTACATAGATGTGTAGCTTTGTAGCTGTGTGGCTGTGTAACTGTGTGGCTGTGAAACTGTGTGGCGGTGTGGCTGTGTAGTGGTATGGCTGTGTAACTGTGTAGCTGTGTAGCTTTGTAGTTGTGTGACGGTGTAGCTTTGTAGTTGTGTGACTGTGTAGCTGTGTACATAGATGTGTAGCTCTGTGACAGTGTGGCTGTGTAACTAAAAGGTCACTACACAACCATGGAATGTACTATTCATGCTGGCGTCTATAAATGGTGACTAACTACTTGTAGGTGACATTTGGAAAACAGACTATAAAGCTCTCTCTCTCTCTCTCTCTATATATATATATATATATATATATATATATATATATATATATTTGTTTGTCTGTGAGAGAGAGAGAGAGAGAGAGAGAGAGAGAGAGAGAGAGAGAGAGAGAGAGAGAGAGAGAGAGAGAGAGCGAGCGTGTGTTCATGTTTTTGTTTCGTAACGTAGCGGTCCAGCAGATAAGGATCGATAAACATAAGTAGCAGCTTGAAATCACTTTTTGAAGTCAATATGACCGACGAATATCTGGAAGATGACGCCATTGATATTGTTATTGTTGTTGTTTATGAATGAAACGAAAATCGACAATACATTAATAGCTATTAAAAAAATGTCAAATGTATCTAGTTTACTGTCTATAATGCGCGCGCGCGTGTATGTATGTATGTATGTTCTTCTGGTTTTATAATTTCACA
Organism: Eledone cirrhosa; assembly: GCA_964016885.1. Lineage (NCBI taxonomy): Eukaryota > Metazoa > Mollusca > Cephalopoda > Octopoda > Eledonidae > Eledone > Eledone cirrhosa. The sequence goes on from CAXHJY010001742.1 coordinate 71,240, forward strand.
AAGTTTTACCAATAGAGAGAGAGTCGGTTTCTAACATAGACACAAGACTCTCTCATTGGAATTTACACAACATCAACTAGGTAGATATGTATGTATGCATGTGTAGATATGGATGTTATTGTATGTGTGGATGTGTATGTTTTGAGTCATATGTGTGTATATGTATATGCTTTGCATCTGTATATGTGTATATGCAGTTATTAGATGCAACATTTTTGGAATGTTTTACATATTTTTACTGTTCCATTAATGGATTGTACTTGTAATTTCCTAACTAGTCGTGTTCTTTCTGTTCCTGTGAAGCCCAGCTTCTCAAGATTTGTATTGAGGCAGTTACTAACATACCCAGTGTCCCAATAATAACAGGCATAAATCTGAAGGTGTAATCAGGGTGGAGTATCTGCAGATTTCTCATAAGTTCTGCATAAATATTCTCCTTTTCACTAATCTTTGATATTATATTGGTATCTGCTGGGCAGCTAATTTCCACAACTGTGCATGCTTTCTTCTCCCTGTCCCATATCATAATATCTGGTCTGTTATGCCTGCATTTTATTCGGGTTTTTACTGGAACATTCCACTAGTACTCTTTCATATTATGTACATGGATGTCTTCCACATTGCTGTAGCTTTTAATGTGTTTATTATCGGGTCTATCTTTTTTACAAACTGCATTGTACAGTGTTTTGGCCACTACATCATGCCTCATATGTATGTATGTATGTATGTATGTATGTATGTATGTATGTATGTATGTATGTATGTATGTATGTATGTATATATATATATATGGTGGCTGCCAACTCGTTTTCGAGTACGGCCACTACTTTATATCCATGTAGAAGAACCCCTACCGATGTGCTGAACGAGTGTGACATTTTAGTCCAGCCAGCAACTTGAAAACTCTGGTACAAACACTACACTTATGACAATTATTGACACATAGTGCTGGGCCCATGGTACCATGTGACGACAAGTGCAGAGAGATCTCCAGATATAAAGCAATGCCTGTGCCGTGAAGCTTTTATAGTGAGCAAAGGCACTGCACAAAGCCAGTCCCACTCTCTTAACCAAGATGATATTTACCAAAAAGAAGAACAAGTCAACATCATTGGATACCATCAGGGTTGCAGGTGTTATATCAGAGTTTTCCTTCTCCTAGAATTCTGCCTTAACAAAGGCTAAGGGGGTCATACATACATACATACACACATACATACACACACCTATCAAAGTTATATATATATATATATATATATATATATATATATATATATATATATATATATATATATATATGGAGGCACATGGCTTAGTGGTTAGAGCATTGGCCTTGCAATCGAAAGGTTGTGAGTTCAATTCTCAGACCGGGTGATGTGTTGTTTCCTTGAGCAAGACACTTTATTTCACATTGCTCCAGTTTACTCAGCTGTAAAAATGAGATGACTGAGGTCCATATCATTCCACTGCAAAGTGGTCGTGGAGGTGCCACGGCAAAAAAGCACCCAGCACTCACTGTTAATGAGGTTGGTGTTAGGAAGGGCATCCAGCTGTAGAATTCAAGCCAGAATCAGTTCCCGTCCCACCCTTGCAAGCAGGGAAAAGCGGACGTAAAATGAAATGATGATGATGATGATGATGATATATATATACATATAAATATATAACTTTGATAGGTTTCGGCCAGTATTGGCCCAGGCTATGACTAACTTAATAATACTGTGACGAAATCTTTCAAATCAGGATTTGGATACAATGGCCCACTCAAGTAAAGAGTTATTGTTTACGGAGACATATTGGGGTGTAGAAGGTTTATATATATATATATATATATGTGTGTGTGTGTGTGTGTGTGTGTGTGTGTGTACGCGCGCGTATATATATATATATACACATACATACATACATAATATTTAATCGGACTTCAAATGAAACAGTTCTAGTCCTGTACAAGCTATTTCTATATTGAATATTGTATATACTCTGCTATGTATTGAGTACCTTACTTAGTGTGGTTACCCCCGATTCATATATATATATATATATATATATATATATATATATGTATGTATATACATACACGCATATATATATATATATATATATATATATATATATATATATATATATATATATCACGTAGGGTGTGGAAAAACCACAGAGCATAACCCACCAGAGTACTCAATACTTGGAGTAACAGAGTGGGTAATATGTATAAGATCAGGTTGATAATCGCCATCGACGAATGCAAGAAACTTTTCCAGGAAAGTTAACCAGGAATCTTTAAAATCTCGCCACTGAAGTTAAACAACTTACTAGATCTACAAAGCCAAATTGTAAAATTATAATATTATAAAATCAAATTAAATTGTTTAGAACTACAAGTGAAGTCATTCTTTTCCTTTATATATATATATATATAGTGACGAAACATAAGTCAATCGCATGAACTCATAATCCTTTATTTACTGCTATATATATTTCGATGATAGCCATTGAATGGCTATGACCTCATCAGGCAGTTAGTCAGTTCTTAGATATGCCAGCTCTGTGTGTATAGTGTTGATGGTATCAGAGCCTTGGGACACACACACACACGTATATATATATATATTTATTAATAAAAGGAATTCCAACTTTGTCTGATTTACTCGTTTTATTTACAATCCTTTAAAATTTATAATGGTATTAGAATGAAATAGTATGGTAGAATATTAAATGTTAAGTGTTAATTGAACAATATATTCTGTGGTGACAGTCAAGTTTGTAATTTTCAACTGTTGAAAATTGCAAACTTGACCGTCACCACAGAATATGAACCTGAAGATTGCGAAAGCATGAAAGTACTTGTTCAATTAACATTAACATTTAATATTCTACCATACTATTTCATTCTAATACCATTATAAATTTTAAAGGATTGTAAATAAAACGAGTAAATCAGACAAAGTTGGAATTCCTTTTATTAATATAATCTTCTATACACAATCATACACACCCGTGTATATATATATATATATATATATATATATATATATAATCAACAACATCTTAAGCGAAACTGCCTGAGATGAGCGCTCTGCATAAAATATATGGGATCTGTCATAAATTTAAAGTTCAATATGATATTATCTATATATATAAAACTGAGGATGTCTGTCTGTGTGTGTGTGTGAGTTTGAATCCCTAAAACTCGAGAACCACCCAACCGACTGTTTTCAAACTTTACACATGTAATACTTATGTTTCAGGGATTGTTCTGAGCAAAATAAATTTCAAATTTTCCATGCCCTAGGGACCACATTAGGCGATTTAGCGATCTCTCTCTATAATTCTTAGTCTTTCCCTTTTTAGATAGATACATACATATAACGTCGCGCTCTTATAATATCTGTCTGTATGTCTGGCTGTCTGCATTACGTCACTTCCCTGAGGATGTCTGTGTGTGTGTGTGTGTTTGAATCCCTAAAACTCGAGAAATACCCAACCGACTTTTTTCAAACTTTACATGTGTATTACTTATGTTTCCTGAAACATAAGTAGTGTTATGCACATAAAAAAATTCAAGTTTTTGATCTCCTAGGGCCCGCATTAGGTGAAAAACTGCGTTTTAAAGCTTTTTAGTTTTTTTTTGAGGCGTTACGTCAAACCAATTTCCTTGAAATTGTAACTATGTATTAGTCAATCTCTTCTTCATACCGTGAGCAAAGAAAATCCAACTTTTTTTTATGGCCCGCATTAGGTGAAAAACTTCATTTTTTCAGCTTTTTAGGGCTTTTTGGAGGCGTTACGTCTAGCCCGAAATTTCAAGGCATAAAAAAAATTCATTTTCTTGATCCGCTAAGTGAAAACCTGCTTTTTTCCCGCTTTATCTAGGAAAATCTTAAAGATTATCCAGCCATCAGAGTATTCGGTTTATTTTCTTTACATATTGTCCAGGCATACAATTTTTCCACGATTAGGTCTGTTGGCGGCCCGCTTTCCAAAATACCTTATCCCGTGCAACGCCGGGTACCACTGCTAGTAGTTCATAATATGAAGGGTAATAAACAATTCAAAGTTTAATCCAATAGATAAATTCCAATCACAGTCGTATTATAATTTCACAGAGCATATAAAAATATCAAATTAAGTCAAGGATTATTATTAAAACATTTACTAGACTTACGGCCGTTTCACTAGAAATTAAAGAAAGTTTATTCCTCGAGGAATAGCTCATCAGAGTTCAAAGTAAGGTAAATCGTTTTTATATAATTGGATGCTGATGACTTATTCTCCCAGGAATAAACTTTCTTTCGTTCTCGCTTAGCCTAGTAAAACGGAGGTAAGTGTATTATATATTTTAATAATAATACTTTTCATGATGAAACATCGTGTATACGTAGCCAATCTCTCGGACGCTTACGAAGTACTGAGGGGGATGTAACGTTGATATAAAAAATGGTGTCTTCACAGACGATGTTATAAAATATAGCATCTCGGCGCACGAGCACGCCATTCTTTATATTAACTTGTTATAATATTTGTTTTACACAGACACACACACACACTAAACTATATATACACATATACACACACCAAACTATATATATATATATACATATATATATATATATATATATATATATAGTAATAATAATAAAATTGAAGACTAAAATCCAAAGAGGGCTCGATAAGGAAAATATATATCAAATATATAAGAACCGTAGAGCAAATATTTATTAAAATAACAGATTAAAGTTTAAGCAAAGAATCGCTGCTTTCACCCTTAACGGGATCTTAGAAGATCCTGTTAAGGGTGAAAGCAGCGATTCTTTGCTTAAACTTTAATCTGTTATTTTAATAAATATATATATATATATATATATATATATATATATATATATATATATATATATATATATATATATATATATTCTAGTACAGCTATTCACTCAGAATGTTACATTGTTCGTAGAAAGCGTAAGAGACACATACATATACACCTACACGCCTACGTATAAGTGTATATGTATTTATGTATCTACATATACATAAAAGTGTGTATGTTAATGTACCAGGATTATATCTTTACGTCACAATATGTTCGAGGAATGTAGGAATGTTTACATAAATTGGCCAACATTAAAATCTGGTCGTGTCTTTCCAGTGTCTACGAATGTATGTATATGTATGTATGCATGTATATATGTATATGTATGTATGTGTTTTCTCTTTCTCTTAATTTCGAGTATATTTTTTTGACCGGCCACCTTCCTGGTGGCAAGGTTGTAAAAGAAAAGAAATTGTCATCCCTTGAATCGCAAGAATGTTTTGCATATTTTGAAGGTGCCAGCTATCGCAGCCATTTGTAGACTATGAATTAGGGAGCTGCGCTTTTTGTCCGCAAATCCAAGTTCGGTCATACTTTGGTCCAAGCGGGTTGGTATATAACCCGTAGCACCAATAATGATGGGTATGAAGCTAAAGGTGTCTGTGTATGTATGTACAAACATATGTATGTATGTATGTATGTATGTATGTATGTATGTATGTATATGTATGTATGTGTATGTATGTACAAACATATGTATGTATGTATGTATGTATGTATGCATGCATGCATGCATGCATGCATGCATGCATGTATGTATGTATGTATGTATGTATGTATGTATGTATGTATGTATGTATGTATGTATGTCAGGTCACCAGTCGGTGCTACTGGTAACATGTATCCCAGTACAACCTGTCTCATGGTCGGGTCGTTGGCGACTGTGTAGTGTTTGTACCACAGTTTTCAAGTCGCTGGCTGGACTAAAAAGTCACACTCGTTCAGCGCATCGGTAGGGGTTCTCCTACATGGATATAAAGTAGTGGCCGTACTCGAAAACGAGTTGGCAGCCACCATATATGTATGTATGTTTGCGTATGCACGTATGTATATGTATGTATGTATCTTTGGTAGGGGCGGTGACGACAGACTTCTAGTCTTCATTAAGACATCTCTCTAAGAGAAGGTCACTGTGATATAAAACGCGTGACATTGTTTGCATCCAATGATTTAGACCAGTTCGTCTTTTATGGAAAATGCATTTGATGTTCAGAAAGTGGGATTGCCCTCGTGCAAAGCCTTTCCTCACTTAAAAAAAAAATTCAAGCACAAGCATCGCTTGATATGTGACCTTTTTGTGTTGCATGGCATTGCTGGGCATATGCAAGTCCCTAGCAGGACTAAAAGGCCACATCCGTGATGCTCATACTTAAGTATCAAGCGATGGC
>CAXHJY010001742.1:82500-85000 GCA_964016885.1 Eledone cirrhosa
CACCTCCAACACCAACACCACCACCGCCACCTTTCAACATCATCCCTACACCGCCATCACAAGCACCTCGCTACATTATCTCTACCACAACCCCACTCCCTCTCTCCTCGACCTCCCCCCACACCCTCCACCCGCTCCTTTCCATCTCTCCCCGACCTCACTCCCCGCCCCCACTCTCCACTCTCTCCTTGACCCTTCACCACCTAACAATCTCAATCCCACACTATTTTACTGTACGGATCACTAACTAATCGAAGAGACCTGGCGTCCCTACGTCAAGGCCAGATCGACGTTAGCACCACCACTGCCGCCGTTACCACCACCACCACCACCACCACCACCACTGCCGCCGTTACCACCACCACCACCACTGCCGCCGTTACCACCACCACCACCGCCACTACCACACCACCACCGCCACTACTAACACTAACACAAGCACCACTACCACGACCACCACAATCACTACCATCACTACCACCACCACCATTACTACTACCACCAACACAATCACCACCACATTACCACGACCAAACACAATCATCACGATCACGACCACAACAATCACCACCACCACCACCACCACTACTGCTACTACTACCACCACCACCATTGCCACCACTACTACCACTACCACCACCGCTACTACCACAATCAGAAATGACATTAAAGTCGGACCATTACGAAACCTTTCATTCAATGTCATTAAAAAATTAAAAAATATTTGTTTTAATTATCTAAATATAACATCTAAAGGGATTCTGTTATCTTGGAAGGCTTCATTGCCTCATTTCCAATTCCCTTTTCACAGAGCAAACACAAGGGGAGACAATACAAGATACCAACGGTGGTATTTACACGAGGGATGGTTGAAAAGTTCATAGGCTGACCAAGATACTCTCATGGAATGATTAAATGAGGTTTATTTTTCAACATCGTCCCTGGAAAGAAACAATGCAGTTATTAACGATAAAGAGATGGAATTAATGCATGCAAGATTTCACAGCTCTTGCACCACTCCTTTATAGTAAGCCTATGACCTTCGTATATATATAATCTCACTCAGAGGCGGGCGAGCAGCCTGGTAACATACCACTACGACCGTCTCTGGGTCAAAAGCATAGCACACACTTTTTACTCTTTGTTTTTCTTTGCTTGCTTCCTTAAAGCTTACCATCATCCCGTTGGTATACATCTATTACACAATTTACACCTGATGAGGTCACCGGGTCTTATGCAACATGGCCACTGAAATGTGCATAGTGTTTACAGTAATAAAAGAATTAAGGAAATTCAACTTATTTGGCCTCCTGTTATTTCACTTTATAATACATTTACTCTGTTCCCGCACCACCAACATGATTCAACATTGAAGATGGATGAGTTTCATAACGTCGAGTGCTTTTCTCATATTACGCCATGATTAACATTGCAGAATGACCAATTCTAGCCTGTGGTAAACTACCAAATTTATATGTATATATATATATATATGTATACAAGGGTCGGCTGAAAAGTTCATAGACTGACCAAGATATTCTCATAGAATGACTAAATGAAGTTTATTTTTCAACATAGTTCCTGGAGAGAAACAATGCAGTTATTAATAAGAAAAACTGAAATTAATGCATGCAAAGTTTCACATCTCTTGCATCAATCCTTCATAGTCAGCCTTTGAACCTTTCAGCCAACCCTCGCATTTGCTGGCCGTGAGAGATTCATAAGAAGAAACTTATGGTTGAATGGTCGTTGCAAAATAAATTATCAAAATGGAAGATAAAATTAAATTAAAAAGAAAAAAATGAAACACATAGTCATTGTCTTATTAAAGATCGAAGGAATAAACGTTCTTTTTCGCCCACTTATTCCTCAAACACTTCTTCCAGCGGGTCCTGTCAGATGCAACCGTCTCCAATTGATCTGGCTAGATCCCCAAGCTTGACTAGCGAAGCTCATGGATGTTATCCCACCACCTTGCTCGGGGTCTATTTCTGAGTCTCTTGCCGCTTGGTTTTGCCCGTAAAATCTATCCAGCGTTTCTTTCCTGAGACATTCTAACCACATGCTTATAGCATCAGAGCTGTGATCTCTCAATTCGGAGAAGTAGCAGCTCTACCTGGGGTGACTGTCTGACCTCCGAGCTACAGATCTATTCAATGAATCTTTCTTGATACATTCTAACCACATGCTTATAGCATCAGAGCTGTGATCTCTCAATTCGGAGAAGTAGCAGCTCTATCTGGTGTGACTGATCTCTGAGCTATGTACTCTATCGAGTAACGTTACTTCAAAGACCTTTTGGAGGAATCCCATTTCGGCCGCTTGTATTTCCAAATTCCACATTTGAATACAGCAGATTTTTTTTCCAGAGAAGGATAGAAAGAAAGAGAATGTAAGTTAGAAAGAGATATAGAAGAATAATCGAACCCAGTAATTGACTGGTACTTTTTTATCGACATTAAATGGGTGAAAGTCAAAGTTGACCGCGGCGGAATTTGAA
>CAXHJY010001743.1:0-2500 GCA_964016885.1 Eledone cirrhosa
CCTCTCTCCCTCTCTCTCTCGCTCTTTCTCTCTCTCTCTCTCTAAACTGTCAACGGCCCCCTAGAGACTCTCTCTCTCTCTCTCCCTCTCTCCCTCTCTCCCTCTCTCCCTCTCTCCCTCTCTCCCTCTCTCTCTCGCTCTTTCTCTCTCTCTCTCTCTAAACTGTCAACGGCCCCCTAGAGACTCTCTCTCTCTCTCTCTCTCTCCCTCTCTCTCTTTCTCTCTCTCTTTCCCTCTCTTTCTCTCTCTCTCTCTTTCTCTCTCTCTCTCTCTCTCTCTCTCTAAACTGTGAACAGATCCCTAGAGACTCTCTCTCTCTCCCTCTCTCCCCCTCTCTCTCTCTCTTGCTCTCTCTCTCTAAACTGTCAACGGATCCCTAGAGACTCTCTCTCTCTCTCTCTCTATCTATCTATCTATCTATCTCTCTCTCTATCTCTCTCTCTCTCTCTAAACTGTCAATAGATTCCTAGAGACTCTCTCTCTCTCTCTCTCTATCTATCTATCTATCTATCTCTCTCTCTATCTCTCTCTCTCTCTCTAAACTGTCAATAGATTCCTAGAGACTCTCTCTCTCTCTCTCTCTCTCTCTCTCTCTCTCGCTCTCTCTCTCTCTCTAGATAAGTGTTTCTCTTTCTTATAGTTATACACCACTCACTCTAATTATGTGCTTCTCCCCCCCCCCCCTCTCACTCTCTCTCTATGACTATCAACCTGTCCAACTCACATCTCACCTACCTACACGTCACCTCATAAATTAATTAATAAACAACGCCAAGTCGACGAAAGTAGTTGACACCTCACCACCTCAACCTCGCAATAAATATTTTAACTTTTTTATCATCATAATCGTCATCATCATCTTCTACATCATCTTCTCCTTTTCTTCTCGTTTCCCCCTCCTCCTATTCCCACTTCTTCTTCTTCTTCTTCTTCTTCTTCTTCTTCTTCTTCTTCTTCTTCTTCTTCTTCTTCTTCTTCTTCTTCTTCTCATACTTACTCCTGAGAGGGTCGTGGGGGGCAGAATCCTTAAATATTCCTTCCAGCAGGTCCTGTCTTAAGCAACCGTCTCCAAATTATCCTGTTGGATCCCCAAGCGAGATCAGCCGAGCCCATGAATATAATCTTGCCATCCTGCTCAGGATCTACCTCTGGAACTCCTGTCGGTTAGTTTTTTTACCCTAAAATCTGTCCAGTGTAACTTTCCTAAGACATTCTAACCACATGTGACACATCTCATTGATGCGCTAATTTACATCATTAGTGATGTGACCATGTCGTCTTTTTTTGTTTTGTTTTCGGGCATTTCAAAATAGCGACAAAACCAAGAATAATCCGGGCCCCATTTGCACCCAGCAGCAACCAAACCATCTACAAAGTAGCCCCTTTGTCAGTCCAAAGCAACAGGTGACTTTATCTGCGGCTTTGCTCGGGGATTCAATGATTTTTCCCATTTCACTCGTGTAATTCTCAATCGTCTTTTAAAGGACTCTGAAATACGAAAAAAAAAAAAGAAAAGCACTTCACCAAGAAAATGTAGCGTCCATAAAGCCTTACTATTGTTGTTGTTTTTGCTACTGCTGCTGCTGTTGCTGTTAGATACTCTTGGTGAAATTTATGGAGGTGCTGGTGTTGGTGATAGTAGAGGTGTTGGAGTTGGGGGTGATATTGTTGTTGGTGGTGCTGATACTGCTGGTTGTGATTGTGGTGGTTAAGGTGGGGTTAGTAGTAGTAGTAGTAGTAGTAGTAGTAGTAGTAGTAGTAGTAGTAGTAGTAGTAGTTGACTGAGGAAAGCCATGATATACCAGTCTTGACCACTCTGACTATTTACCATGTGTCCCTCTCCATTTAACGTTGCGTGGTTTGAGTTTAGGGATATTTGGCTGCTATTTCTATCCGAACAGGTGTCTAACATGAATTATTTGCCAGATCTAAAAATTAAAAATGAGATATCAACATACAAATCTTTTATATGTTTACAGGAAGCTCGATCCAAATTCTCTAGAATGCAGATGGCAAGAATCGACCATTGCCCAAAATATCTTGAAGTTTGTGCATTTACCATTTTACCATTTGCCATCCTACAGTGACAGCAAAGGTGTATGTATTTTCTCTCTCAGCATAATGAATATGTGTGTTGCATGTACCCTTTCTTAAACGTCTCTTCTGTTAACCCGTAAATAGTTTACTCAGCGTGGATTACCAATGTCACTTTAACAAAGCACACCAGTTCATTGCTGATACCTTTACCGCAAAGTGGACATCATTTATTGTTGGCACAATCGTATCAGATTTCATTATGTTACGGAATTCTACTACCGTACTTTGTTGATGCCAGAATTTAGATTTCTTTTATATCGGTTAAATATTTGTTGTTAAATGTCAAGGATTGCTTGTTCCAGGTGTCTTGCTCTATTTATCCACCTGGGAAGTAGAGCTGCATCAGACTTAAAGCATTTATGCGAGATTATACGTCATACTCAATTTGCTGGTTAAATGTAAA
>CAXHJY010001743.1:12500-17500 GCA_964016885.1 Eledone cirrhosa
TTTCAGTGGATATATATATATCACAAATAAAAAGAGAATCAGTGTTGACGAATGGAATTTATTGGACATATTAAAATATTACAATCGTTTCTCTGGCGACCAGCTCGAGGCACGATCGATGTGATGATCAAACCCGACTCTGAAAATCGCAAGGTCCTCAGATACGTCTTGATTCTACGAAGCAGAGTTTCCTAATAAGGAAAATCTGCTTCGTAGAATTAAGACGTATCTGAGGACCTTGCGATTTTCTGATTCAGGTTCGATCATCACATCGATCGTGCCTCGAGCTGGTCGCCAGAGAAACGATTGTAATATGTCCAATAAATTCCATTCGTCGCAACACTGATCTTTTTTTTTTTGTGATATACTCTGCTCTATGAGAGCATCGGGTGCTCAAACGGCCTACCGCATACGGACGCTTTAAGCATCCAACACCAATTATATATATATATATATATATATATTTCGTTTCTGAATTTGTTTAGCAAGATTCTTTATCTGAAAACGTGTGTTGAAACCGATATTGTTATACTTTGGGGGGGGGGGGGGTCATGTTGCCAATAAGAAACACACGCACCAGTTGCTTTCACTTCAATTTATTATAATAAATTTATAAATTTAGGAATTTATAAATTTTCGGTTGGTTGGTTGGTTCCACAACCAGATGGTTGTTTATATATTGTCAAAGTTCTTTCGTCACACATTATGTGACCTCTTCAGTGACTGAAAATTCTTTTCTTTGTTTTTGTGCCTCTCCTTTGTTCTGTCCTACGCCATTTTGTTTCTGTGTGTGTGTTGTGTGCTCAGTCTGCGCATGTGCCACATCCGGGTGTCTGTGCGTATTTATATTCGTTTATTTATGTGTTTATTTACATGTTACAGGTTGGTTGTTTGTTCTATGTGCGTGTGTGTTTTCATTTTGTCCTTAATTGTAAGTTGTGATGTTGCTGTTCCACTCATATTTTCTATTTAATTTTGGTTGTAATTCTTTTATGTTTATTGCCTCTGTGATTTGTCTAAACATTGCGTCTTTTCTGTGTGTAGATTCTATTTTTATTTCTATGTTCTCTAATTTACCCTTATGTTCTATTTTAGCATGTTGGTAGAGTACAGATGATTCTTTACTATCTTGAAGGTCTCGCCAGTGTTCATTTATCCGTTCCCCTACACTACGAGCTGTCTCACATATGTACACTATATTTTTGTCTCTACATTGTCCTTCAGTACATCTTATGCTATATACTACATTTCTAGTTTTACAGTTAATATGGGGGTTTAATTTACAGGTTATACATTTCTTATCTATACAGAGGGGTCTTTGAAAAGAGTATGTCTTGCTAATAAGTGTTTTTTACGGAGGTACCTGGTCTTTCTACTATCTTAATATTGAGGAGCCAGAACCAAATGGGAAAAAATGGGAAAAAATGGGGAAAAAATGGTAAATAATGACACAAATGGAACCTGCCCCTTGTATAGGAGCAAATTTTGGAATAGAATAGAAAGAACTAGGAATAAGGCTAATAGAATAAACTCATGGTATGATAGCAATAAATACCAGAGTGTAATGTTCATCGATACAACCCCTAGAGGTGAATTAGCTTACAAATTTAGAAGGGCCCCAGACAAACATAAACTCAATATTAAGATAGTAGAATATAAATATAGTAGAATATCTGCGGTGAATGGTTTCTGTTGGGGAGAGTATTTTTGTTGCGCTTTGAATTTTGATTTGTATTTTATTTAAGTGGGTAATTGTATTTTTGTGCTGTGTTTTGGGTTAGTTTAAGCTTGTCATGTATGTTTGGGTTGGACATATGTAAAAAAAATTATATATATATATATATATGTATATATATATGTGAGTGTGGCGGGGATGTATTAAGTAAGGGGAAAGGACGTATATTATAAGTTGTTTGTCAACTATGACCACATTTCCTGATTCTCTCGAATGCGCCAGTACATGCCGCTATTGAGAAGAAAAAAAATCATAGACTGAAATATTTCTTCCGGTTTTCGTGATATTACCATAGATTTAAGATCACGTGGTATTTTTGTGCGTGCCTTTATTGCTGCTATGATGTATTCTGTTACTGAGAGTCAGTAATAAGTTATAGAAGGTGGTTATGAAACTAAATGGTCTAACTTCTGTATTTTATTGAGTGAGGTCTAAATATCTATGTGTACTGAGGTCAGCAATAAGCCAAAGAAGGTGGTTATGGTCCTCACCAAAAGGTCTAACTTCTGTGCTGATTCAGGTCTAATTATCTATGTCCACTGAGAGTCAGTAATCAGCTATAGTATGTGGTTTTGATATTAAATGGACTAACCTCTGTATTATGTATTATGTGATATTAAATGGACTAACCTCTCTATGTTTACTGAAAGTCAGTAATAAGCTGGTCCGATAAGTTATTAAATAAAGACAAGAACGAAAGAATATTTCTGAAATTGTATGTTCCAAGCAACGATAGATAGATGGAGAGATCTTATATATAAATATATATAGTGTCATTTCTGATTTTTGCGTTTCGTTTCGCCTTTCCTGCCCGCCGAAATGCGATTCTCGCTGAATCTTTATTTGTATATATATATATATATATATATATAAGTGAAAGATTGAAGAATAACATGGTCAACAGTGCAAAAAGGGTTTTATTTACAGTATTAAAAATTGTTTCATTGATTAAGTTGTCTAAAAATTGCTAGTCACTTGAAGTTGTGTCACCTAATTTTAACTACATGCATGCCTAATCAAATCATCGGAATAACTGATTAAAATTATACACGGCGTTTGTAATATACTAGGAAAATTCAAATCACAACATCAGTAATAAAGAAAGAAAAAAAAAAAAGAAAAAAGAAGAAAAAAAAAGAAAGAAAAAATAATAATAAATAATAATAAATAAGTTAGAAGAATGAAGATGGTAAAAAATAAATAAAAAATATATATGTGTGAAAAAAATGAACAATATGATTGTTGAAAATAGTTGTGGGGGTGATTACAGTTATAGTGGTGTGTAAGTATAAAGATGTGATGGTATAAATATGAAAATATTAAATATATACATATTTATTGGTTAAGTTACAGAGGGTTATGTTAGGAAGAAATTATACAGTGATAATTAAAGGATAAATTAATAAATTGGAAGTTATGTGAGAGGTGAAAAGAACATGATAGGATATAATGGAAGAGGTGAAATAGTTTTAGGGATGGAGAGGGAAAGAAAGAAAGGCTGATGTTGATTTAGTGATTAGTTCGTCTATTGACAGTTAATAATAGGACCTTTCATCAGAGGATATGTCCAAGTTTTTCTGTGCAAAGGTTAGTGCCTTATTTAGGGTTACTGGGGAAATAGAGGAGTAGTAGTCATTGATGTCAAATTGTATAAAGTCGGATGTTTCCTTATTGTCTATTTTGCTAAACCAATCTATTGCTTCGTTAGTGTTACCCCATAACTTAATTATTAGTTTGTCTTTAATTTGTGCTATTATTCTATCTATTATATACTTGCTAATTCTACCTATATCCAATTTCGATGGGCATATTAATGTAATAGTAGGGTTAGTTTCGAAGCTGCATTTATGATCTTTCAGATTAAATGTGGGTTTACAAGGAGCCAGAGGCTCGGTTCTATCAAGATATTTTCAGTTTTTTTACAATGCTAAGTCCTTCCTTATTAATTCTATTGAGTGTAGACTCTGTAATTTTCCTGTATTTGTTGTGTAATTCACGGCGTATAAAGTTATTGTATGTATTAAGGCTCATGGCGTATACATTTGATGTTTTGTCTGCTTTTACTATAATACCGTTGGTGTTACGTAGCTTTTTTGGTAGTGAATTGATGTCATTTTGCAGTTTGTTGTGATGTGCCCGTTTTTTTTTATTTGGTTCTGTTTATCATGTTCATGAGGTCAAGTTCGAAGGCATCATGTTGGGGGTTGATCGGTGGATTTTTGCAGGATTTGAATCCGTATTTTTCCGTAGTAAATTCCTCATTTTTATTATTAGTGTTGTCCTTTATCGTAACGAAATCATTAGTACGTTGTATCATACCGAGTGTATATTCCCTATTTGTAGGTATAGGTATGATTTTTAAGGACATGCCTATGTGGTGTTTTTTTCATATTAGTGCTGTGCGTTAAGGATGTTGCTCAACCTAGTGGGAGCTTGGTATATGGGATAACAAATTATCGTTATAGGTAATCCAGTTAGAGATTGTGAGTACTCTGTATTGTGGATAGTTTTAACGTACAGCGTTGTTTGACTCAACAAGATGTTTCCTTAGTTAGGTGGCGAGTTCTCGGGAATTCCTATGCAGGTTAATCTTGGAGTAATAATAGTGAAAGTGTGAAAAATAACATGGTCAACAGTACAATGTATCCATACATCGATCTGTCCACCCCCTCTCTCTCTCTCTCTGTATATATATACAGAGAGAGAGAGAGAGAGAGAGAGAGAGAGAGGGGGGAGATGGACCGATCGATGTATGGATACATTGTACTGTTGACCATGTTATTTTTCACTCTTTCACTATGTCAGGTCACCAATTGGTGCAACTGGTAACATGTATCCCAGTACAACATGTCTCATGGTCGGGTCGTTGGCGACTAATCTGGCAACCCCACCAAGGTTTCTTGGTGAGGAGGGGGACTTTGGACATCCTGCAGGACTAAAAACAAAACCTGTCAAAGGGCAAAGGAGCTCTTAAGAGTCAATGGTCATCCAAAATCACCGGGAGAGATGACCCCTTAGCCTTTGTCAAGGCAGAATTCTAGGAGAAGGATAACTTTGATATAACACCTGCAACCCTGATGGTATCCAATGATGTTGACATCTTCTTCTTTTTGGTAAATATCATCTTGGTTAAGAGAGTGGGACTGGCTTTGTGCAGTGCCTTTGCTCACTATAAAAGCTTCACGGCACAGGCATTGCTTTATATCTGGAGATCTCTCTGCACTTGTCGTCACATGATACCATGGGCCCAGCACTATGTGTCAAT
>CAXHJY010001743.1:27500-30000 GCA_964016885.1 Eledone cirrhosa
AATATATACAACGTTGTAAGAAAAATACAGAAGGAGGACATCTACGGACCATTGATGAGGAGTTTACAGATCCAGTATCCAAGATACACCTTCAGCTTCATACCCATCATTCTTGGAGATACAGGTTATGTACCAACCCGCTTGGACCAAAGTATAACTGAACTAGGATTTGTTGACAAAGAACGCAGCTCTCTAATTCATAGTTTACAAATGGCTGCGATAGCTGACACCTTCAAAATTTTCAAAATTTTCTTGCGATTCAAGAGATGACAATTTCTTTTCTTTTACAACCTTGACACCAGGAAGATGGCCGGTCAAAAATGAACAGCAAATTAAGAGAAAGAGAAACGTACATATGTGTATTCATTATGGAAATGTAAGTATTGTTAAATAAGCATAAATTAAAAATCTGAAACACACAAAATATGTCAAACCAGACACAGACTGAATCGATGAATAATATTTCAAATGGCAGTAGAGATCAATATCTAATAATCAATATATGATAGTAACAGATACTTGCCAAAATTGACATGAAACTCTTTGATAATGGTTTCTGATTTAGGTACAAGACCAACAATTTTTTTAACGACGCCAGTGTGTTTTAAAGTGTTCCTCAAAGAGCTCAACGTCAATGCTGACGCGACGAAGTCTTTGAGGGGGAGCGAGTACAACATAATCCATATGCATTCCACAAGTTGAAAGGAAACGCTCAGTTTATAATGCACGAGCCACATCTTCTTTCACGTAGGGCAATTAGCTAGGGTGCATCCGTTATCCTCGTTGTGGGTGCTGTCTTGTGGAGAGACATCTTTGCAGGGAAGGTCCAGAGTGAGCTAGCTTGACATCCCACTAAGCACACTTACATTCACGCACACACATGCACATATCCCACTAATCACACTTACATTCATGCACACACATGCATATATCATACACTTTTTCCCAGACATTTCACAACGCACACGCTCAAAATTATAACGTCTTTTCATTACATTTAACTTAAATCTACCTTCCTAACAACGCATATCCGATCGATCCTTTAAGACCTTCACACTACCTTGATAACGGGTTTTAAAACCCGAAAATATTTGGGATTGTTAAATTTGCTAAGGTAAGATTATATTGTTATCTTGGCAATTTTAATTTTCTAATGAATTGTATTGTATGGTTTTCAAAATTATTCAAATTTATATTTCCTATTCAACAATGCTTCAAACAAACTACAACACTCTATGGATATGTATATATATATATATATATATATATATATATATATATATATATATATATATATATATATATATATATATATTGTTATGCTTTGGGAGGGTCATGTTGCTAATAAGAAACACATGCACCAGTTGCTTTCACTCCAATTTATTATAAATTAAATTTATAAATTTAAGAATTTATAAATTTCCGGTTGGTTGGTAGGTTCCATAACCGGACGGTTGTTCATATATTGTCAAAGATCTTTCGTCACACATTCTCTGACCTCTTCGGTGACTGGGGATTCTTTTCTTTGTTTTTGTGCCTCTCCTTTGTTCTATCCTACGCCATCTTGTTTTTGTGTGTGTTGTGTACTTAGTTTGCGCATGTGTTATATCCGGGTGTCTGTGTCTGTTTTTATTTGTTTATTTATTTGTTTATTTACATGTTACTGGTTGGTTGTTTGTTCTATGTGTGCGTTTTCATTTTGTCCTTAATTGTAAGTTTTGATGTTGCTATTCCATTCATGTTTTCTATTTAGTTTTGGCTGGAGTTCATTTATGTTTATTGCCTCTGTGATTTGTCTAAACATTGCGTCTTTTCTGTGTGTAGATTTTATTGTTATTTCTATGTTCTCTAATTTGCCATTATGTTCTATTTTAGCATGTTGGTGGAGTACTGATGAATATTTTCTATCTTGAGCTCTCGCCAGTGTTCATTTAATCGTTCTCCTATACTACGAGCTGTCTCACCTATGTACACTATATTCTTATCTTTACATTGTCCTTCAGTACATATGCTATATACTATGTTTCTAGTGTTACAGTTAATATGGACGCTTAGTTTACAGATTATGCATTTCTTATCTATACAGGGAGGTCTTTGAAAAAAGTATGTATTACTAATAAGTGTTTTTATGGAGGTACCTGGTCTTTCTACTATCTTAATATATAGTTTAAGTTTAGCTAGGGCCCTTCTAAATTTGTAAGCTAATTTGAAAAAAAAAACCCCTGTAAAGGTCGATATAATCGACTAAATCAAGGCGATGCCTTAGCATGGCCGCATTCAATGGAATAGTGAAAGAATAAATCTGTGAAAAAACAAAAACATTTCTGAGGACAAAAGTTGACAATTGTATAGATAAGTTTGTTCGATGAGATTGATACCAATGTAAGTAGATTTAGTATTTAATTTAGTACTTTCGACTTCTCTGGTATTTTCTTTGCGAGCGTGATGGTGTGTGTATGTATGAGAAAGAACACAAACACGCTAACTGTGTATATATAAA
>CAXHJY010001743.1:47500-75000 GCA_964016885.1 Eledone cirrhosa
TATTTTTAGCGGCATGAGTATGAGACGTGCTAGGCGCCATGTGCTTTTATATCAGCATATCGTTCAGTCTTCTTAGATCCTTTGAAGTGAAAGGTACGAATTTTCTGGATACCCACTGAAGAGCACAGGAATTGTGGCTTTCAGTTAATCATTCTTGCGGAACAGATTTAAGTCTGTCCGGGTATCAAAGGCTGTTGCCCGATATAGGTTTGTTATTTTTATTCATTTATTACTTTATATCGAGTCAGGCAAACCAAATTGTTTTAAATTACTATTTTTTCAACCTAACTAACGGCTCGGAAAGATTCCCTTCTTTGAGCTATTTAATTGTAAGAGACCATTTTGAGTTTCTAATTCGATCTATGATATATACATATATATATATATATATATATATATATATATATATATATATATATATATATATATATATATATATATATATATATATATATATATATATGTATATATATATATATATATATATATTTGGTCCCGGTCAAAGTTAGAGGTATTAAAATGCGTTTCCTCAAATAACTGAGGAACCGTATATATATATATATATATACGGTTCCTCAGTTACTTGAGGAAACGCATTTTAATACCTCTACCTTTGACCAGGACCAAAAAGCAAAGTGTCAACGAAACGAATAACAGTTGGTTATAAAGAAACCCTAAAGACATTCCAGTGATCATGCACACAACTGTGATGGTTCTGGGAGTCGTGAGCAATGAGGGAGATGTCATGCTTCCTCACTTCTTTCCTTAGGGCCTAAGTGTCAATGCTTTTGACTATAGAGAGGTGTTTGATAGGGTTGTGAGACCATGGCCAGATAACGTGAGCAACGGGATATCTTACACCTACCAACAAGACTATGCGTCAACCCATAATGTCAAGACGACCCAAGAATGGATGCATTACAATCTCCATAATCACGTCACCGCTAACATATAGCTCTCCAGAATCCATTGGAATCCTTTGCAAAACTAATTATGGGGCGTATTAGAGAAAGTAGTCAATCAACGCCTTCATACCACTACAAAATCACTGAACCCCGTCATAATTAGCACAATGTCCAAAATAGATAAGGAAGAGGTTATTTTGCAGTCCCGGTAAAATAGACACCTAGGCTATTTTGCCGGTAAATATTTTTATTATTCTGAAGGCAGGTAATGTCAAAAATAACAAAACACAGAAGTTTATTTATTTTCACCACCAATTGTTAAGTCAATTTAAAATCTACCCCTAACACTATTTTTATTTATCAGCAAAACAGCCTGGAGGTCGACTTTACCGGGATCGGAAAAATAAGCTTTAAAAGCATGTTTCCCTATTTTACCGGGACCGGTAAAATAGTCTATTCGAATACGTAAAGATCGATGCTAGCGGTGGATTTATTGAGAGGATGGATGAAGAAAATTCAAGATTATTCATGTAAATGTTACCTCAAGTAAAGCTATTTTTTCATGACTTTGCGTCTTTAAATAAAGGCATGCAAATGTTCTAAAAGAATCCTGTTTACATACATACATACATACATACATACATACATACATACATACACGACTAGTTAGGAAATTACAATTACAATCCATTAATGGAACAGTAAAAATATGTAAAACATTCCAAAAATTCTGCATCTAATAACTGCATATACACATGTATAGATAAAAAGCATATGCACATGCACACATACAACTCAAAAATACACATCCACACATATAATAACATCCATATCTACACATGCATGCAAGCAGACATACACACATATCAACCTAGTTGATGTTGTGTAAATTCCAGTGAGAGAGTCTTGTATCTATGTTAGAGGCCGACTCTCTCTCTATTGGCAAAAGTTTGTGAAATTATAAAACCAGAACATACATACATATACATATATACATATATACATTTATACATATATATATACATATATACATACATACAGAAATACATACATACTTACATGATGGCCGCAAACTCGTGTTCGAGCATTGCCATCGCCTGATAAAATGCTCAAAAATGTGAGGCACGAGTGTGGCTCTTTAAACCAGACAAAGACTTGCTCCCTCTGGCACATACATGGCAACTGTAGGCTCTTTGGGACTTTCCACTGCTTGGTTCTGATTGTGTGTTCTCATATGTCTTTTAAGATCTCACATGTTTGCATATTCCTTGCCACATTCATTACACATTTTCAGATCATAATCTAAATGAGGTCTACATACATACATAATGGCTGCTCCCTCGATATCGAGTATGGCCATTAAACGATATAACATTATTAATAATTATCAATTAATTCTATCGTGCAATGCCTGTGCGTGAACATTTTTTTTACGTGAAGTAAGTCTGCACTGAGCCAATCCCACTCTCCGAGTGACAGTAGCTGTAACCCGAAAAGAATAAAAGTTCAACATCATCGGTAACTACTGAGCCGCAGGTTTTATATCGGAGTTATCCCAATTTCCTGAGGTGCCTTCTCCTAAAAGAATGCCCTGACAAAGGCTAGGGGTCCTTCACTCTCAGTGGTTTAACCGCACGATCGGGTATCCAGCCCGATTATTTCTATGTCCCCGCGCATATATATACAAGTGTATGCATATATATATATATATATATATATATATATATATATATATATATATATATATATATATATATATATATATATATATATATATATATATATATATATATATATATACATATATATATACACATACATACACAGGTATACATGTATATACATATTTACACATTTTTGGATGGCCGGTGACTCTTATGAGTTCTTCCGCCCTTTGTCAAGTTTTGTTTTTTGTCTTGCAGGGTGTCCAAAATTACCCTCCTCACCATGTAAACTTGGTGGGGGTTGCCGGCTTAGTCACTGACATCCCAATCATGCGGGTTGCATCTTACCAGTAACACTCAAGAGTGACCCGAACTACATACATACATACCTATATACATTCATACATACATACATACATACATACATACATACATACATACATACATACATACATACATACATGATGGCTGCCCCCTCGTTATCGAGTATGGCCATTGCACAATAAAAAAAAAAAATAAAAAAAAAAATAATAATAATAATAATAATAATAATAATAATAATAAATAAATAGAAAAAAAAAAAAAAAAAAAAAAAAAAAGGGAAAAGATATATATATATATATATATATACACACATATATATACATATATATATACATACACATATATATACACACACATACATACACACACATACATATATACACACACACATACATACACATACACTCACACATATATACACACATACATTAATAACAATAATAATAATAATAATAATAATAATAATAATAATAATAGCAATAATATTAATAACGACAACAACAACAATAATATACATATTCATATATATATACACACACACGCACGCACATAAGCATATCTACACACACACACACACACACACACAAACACACGATAGCAACTAACAGTGCTGCGATCGAATGTGGCTTTTTAGCCCAGCCAATGATCTAAAATGTCTTGCACAGAGTCGGCAACCAAAACATTTACTGGGAATAGTCGGCTGTGGTTGGAGTTCGTGTACTTTTGCATGTCGCTTGAGTCCTCCTGCTGATTTACATTCTCTACCACATGTTTGGCAAGCATGATGAGTAGCATCTCCAACAGCAGCCTGGTAGTCAACCACTGGTCTTACTTTATGACTGCGAAGATGACTTTCGAGTCCAGCTTTGCTTAGGCAGAGTCTCGCACAGACGCTGCATGTCAGAAACATAGGAGGACCCTCGCCGTCTGGAAGTGCAACAGCAATACCCTTCCTCACGTCCCGCTTTACTTTCTCGTGTGCGATTCGAGATGCCTCAAAGGCAACTTTTCCCTCATATACAGTCTTTCTCCATTTATTACGATCAGCAGCAACATTTTCCCATGTATCAGCAGAGATGTTAGCGTCTTTCAGAGAGGCCTTCAAGGAATCCTTATACCTCTTTTTTGGTTTATGTGGCGGTCGTTTTCCTTTAACCAACTCTCCATAGAAGAGTTGTTTTGGTATTCTAGAATCCTTCATCCTGGCAAGGTGACCACTCCAACGGAGTCGCTGCTTAAGCACAAGAGCTTCTATACTGTCACACATAGAGCTTTCCAAAATCTCGACATCACTGATGTGGTCCCTCCAGCGAACGCCATGTATCCGTCTGAGACACATCTGATGGAAACGCTCCAATTGCCCAAGGTGGCGTCGATATGTGACCCAGGTCTCGCAGGCATAAAGAAGACAAGAGAGTACACATGCCCTGTACACCCTTACCTTTGTCCTCCTGCATATGTCTCGCCGACCCCAGAGTCGCCTTTCTAGCTTTCCGAAAGCATCACTTGCTTTCCTAATCCTAAGTGAGATTTCACTGTCAAGGTTGCCGTATCGATTGACAGTGCTTCCCAGGTAGACAAACTGATCAACCACTCCAAGTCGTTTGCCATACACATAGATGTTTGGTTCAGTGTACTGCCTACCAGGTGCAGGTTGGTACATGACGACGGTTTTCTTGAGACTGACAGTCAAACCCAGGGCAGTGCAAGCGTCAGAAAATACATTCAAAATGTGCTGCATATCACTCTCTGTGTGCGCTACAAGATCGCAATCATCTGCATACAAGAGGTCTCTTATGACCGATGTAAATACCTTTGTCTTCGCAGCAAAGCGCCTGATGTTAAATATGCTGCCTGAGGTTCGATATCGGATGTAAACACCATGCTCGCAATTCCTGAATGCAACACAGAAAACCATTGCAAAGTATATGGCAAACAGGGTCGGTGCTGGAATATCCCCCTGTTTCACTCCATTTTTTACTGAGATAGGCTCCGACATGTTACCTCCGACATTAACCCAAGCCCTCATGTCGTCATGGAAAGACCTAACTAAAGCAAGGAACTTATCAGGGCAACCAAGTTTCTGGAGAATCTTCCATAATGCATCTCTGTTGACAGTATCGAAAGCCTTTGTCAGATCGACAAAAACCTGATACAGATCCAAGCCCTGTTCAATGCACTTCTCCTGGAGCTGTCTAGCTGAGAAGATCATATCAGTAGTGCCGCGTCCAACACGAAAACCAGATTGACTTTCAGGAAGGACACAATCTGCAATGTGTGTCAGCAGACGGTCCAGAAGCACCCTACATAAAACTTTCCCCACGACAGAAAGCAATGATATACCTCTGTAGTTCCCACAATCATTCCTGTTACCCTTTCCCTTGTACAAGACCACCATTACTGCATCTCTCCAGTCCTCAGGCACGGATTCATACATACATACATACATACATACATACATACATACATACATACATGTATACATACATACATACATACATGGTGGCTGCCAACTCGTTTTCGAGTACGGCCACTACTTTATATCCATGTAGGAGAACCCCTACCGATGCGCTGACGAGTGTGACTTTTTAGTCCAGCCAGCGACTTGAAAACTCTGGTACAAACACTACACTTGTGAAAAAATGTTACAAAATGAAAAATAACCGAGGTGTCCTACACGAGTGAAAGTATAAAGAAAAAAAGATGAAATCGAAAATGCAACTGGAGTCTTATTTTTAAAAATATATATATATTTATTTGGTTCCTTTACCGGTTTCGCAGTTCTTCTGCTTTTCAAAAGTACAGTTGAGATGGAGGGTCTGTGGTTGTTCTCACATCTGAGAAAAATGATGTGAGAACAACCACATACCCTCCATCTCAACTCTACTTTCGAAAAGCAGAAGAACTGCGAAACCGGTAAAGGAACCAAATAAATATATATATATTTTTTAAAATAAGACTCCAGTTGCATTTTTGCTTTCATCTTTTTTTTTCTCTCTCTCTCTCTCTCTCTCTCTCCCTCTCTCTCACTCTATATATATTATATATATATATATATATATCTATATATACACACACACACACACACACACACACACACACACACACACATATATATATATATATATATATATATATATATATATATATATATATATATAGTGAGTTAGAAACTCAGAGTAGTCGCTTAGAATTAAATAGCTCTAAGGAAAAGGCTTTTCCGAGCCATGTAATATAATTGAATAAACAAGAGAGATGAACACTAATATAAACATACATGTGTTCGAATCGTAAGGACTAGGTTAGCAATATGGTTTGTCAGACTTAATTTTAAGTAGTAAATTAAGAAAAATAACAGACCTATATCGGGCAATAGCCTGGTAACATCTAGACAGTTTTGAAAACTGTTTCGCAACATCTTATAAATTGAAGTCCACACTTTTCTCTGCTCCTCAGTAGTTGTTAAGAAATTAGCGATCCTTCCACTTCTAAAAATATTAGAAGACTGAATTGTGTGCGATATGAAATTGCGCACGTGTCTCCGGAAACCAGCTTGTCTGGAAATCCCATGCCCTTAAAAATAGCAGTCTGGTTAACTAGACATTAAAATTAGCTCTACATGATGGAGCCGACAAATATATAGTGAGTTAGAAACTCAGAGTAGTCTCTTACAGAACTATTTAATTTTAAGAGACTACTCTGAGTTTCTAACTTTCTTATATATATATATATATATATATATATATATATATATATATATATATATAATTGAATAAACAAGAGGGGTGAACACTGATATAAACATGCATGTGTTCGAATCGTAAGGACCTTACGATTCGAACACGTGTATGTTTATATTAGTGTTCATCCCTCTTGTTTATTCAATTATATTGTACGGCTCGGAAAAGCCTTTTTCTTAGAGCTATTTAATTGTAATATATATATAAGATGGTAGAATATATTTCCTAAATCATTTAATACCTTACAAATGTTTCTATACAGATATTGTAATTAAAACGTAGTCTATTACAATATAGTAAAAGGAAAATGGAAAAAATATATTGAATATAGCTAAACACATTGAACTTAAATATGTTATTAATTGGCAATTTTGATACTGTTTGCTCTACTCCATATATATCTATATATTGTTGCCTGAATGCATGGTTTTAATCACCAAAGAAAGAGCCCTCAATATGTAATCATACAGATAAATATACAGTATTAATGAAATACATGGGAAACTGGCAAGTGACTTCTTTACACACACATCATTTGAAGTAAAATTGACCACCATAAATGAATGAGAACTAATGTATATTTTCTTAAAGCTGTAAGAGAATTATTCCGTAATTACTATAACAGATGTCTGATGAGCTTTTGATTCTAGAGTCAGGCCCGATCGACATAGATCGAACATTGAGCTTACTAATTCCGAAACGCACGTCACGCCTCAACAAATGTAATGTAAATTTGGCACCTCGTCCATATCATTATTATTATTACACTTTGCTTATACACATATATAATAAGTTACAACAGTGACATATACAGGTACATATAAATAAAAATGGCTACATGGTGATTTTGGAAAATATAAATCTCCATTGTAGCCCTTTTTATTCATATGGCAGGCTGAATGAGTTGGGATGTATAACCCAATGAAGCTTAAGTACCTGTATATATATCCCTGTTGTAACTAATTATACTTAAATTGTGCTATGGTCTGTGTGTTCTTACCAAACTTATACTACAGTATATATATATATATATATATATATATATATATATATATATAGGAACCAGTAAGACCCCGACGGCTGAGCTCAAGCCGTTTCGACGGCTAATTCTGAATTAGCCGTCGAAACGGCTTGAGCTCAGCCGTCGGGGTCTTACTGGTTCCTATTACCCACTCTACTACCCTAAGTATTGAGTACTTTGGTGCGTTATGGTTCACCTGGTTCCTTACCACATTTCCTTCGTTATATATATATATATATACTGTACTATATATATATATATATATATATATACTGTAGTATATGACAACAACCAACAACAACAACGGCAACACCACCACCAGCACCAACAAGAGCACCAACAAAGACACCATCTGCACCACCACCACCAACAACAACATCAACAACAACTACAAAACAACATCAACAACAGTTATTCGACCAACTAATAATTGTTTCTACTTTTGGCACAAGGCCATCAAATTACACCAGTGTATTACTGGTACTTTATTTTATCGACCCCGTAAGGATGAAAGGCAAAGTTAACCTCGGCAGGATTTGAACTCAGAATGGCAAGGGCCGTAACTCTACGCGTCAAAGCATGGCGTCCGACCCTCTACCGATACTACCAATCCATCGCCCTTTCGATCATTCGAACAACTAATAATGTTATGTCAAACGCTTGACCAATATAACAGATTTCACAGCCATTTGTGACCATCAATCAAAATAATAATAATAATAATAATGTTGTTGATAGGGATGATGATGATAATAATAACATAAGTTATAAAAGCCATACAGGGATCGATTCACCACGCCTTATATAACACCTGTTACAGCAGGAACGGTATACGTAGTGAAGGGAACAGCTCACGTGAAGTGGGGGACAGGGACGGGTGGGGGGAAGTGAAAGTGATATAGGATATAGGAGGTAGATGGGCTAGATATGTTGTTGGGGGAGGGGATGAAGGAGGGGGAGGGCAGTAAGAGAAAGGGAGGGAGGCAGCACGAGAGGGAGTGGGAAGGGAGAGAGAGCGGGGTAGAAAGGAAGAGAATGGAGAGAGGAAGAAAGAGAGAGAGAAAGACGGAAAGTGGACGAGAGAGAATGGTAAGTTATATATGTGTGTGTGTGTGTGTGTGTGTGTGTGTGTGTGCGCGCGCGCGCGCGTGTGTGTGTGTGTGTGTATGTGTGAGCGTGCGTGAGTGTGTCTGTGTGTGTATTCATATTATATGTATTTATGAATAAAATGACAGAGAAAGAAATGAAAAGAAAGATGAAAAAGAAAGAAAGGAAGGAAAAGAAAAAGAGAGAGAAGGTGAAAGAGATAGAATCCGACAGAGAGAGAGAGAGAGAGAGAGGGTGAGAGAGAGAGAGAGAGAGAGAGAGAGAGAAGAGAGAGAATCAGATAAAAATAATGGAAAATATATCTAAAAGTACAGAAGAAACCACACAATATACATACATATACATACATACAAACATGCATACATACATACATGCATGCATACATATATACATACATACATGTATACGTACATACATATCAAAGATTAGCGAAAAGGAGAATATTTATGCAGAACTGATGAGAAATCTGCAGATACTCCACCCTGATTACACCTTCAGATTTATGCCTGTGATTATTGGGGCACTGGGGTATGTTAGTAACTGCCTCAATACAAATCTTGAGAAGCTAGGCTTCACAGGAACAGAAAGAACACGACTAGTTAGGAAATTAGAAGTAAAAATTACAAGAACAGTAAAAATATGCAAAACATTTCCAAAATTGTGCAACTAATAACTGCATATACACATGTACAGATACATAGCATATACACATGCACACATACAACTCAAAACATACACATACACACATACAATAACATCCATATCTATACATGCATGCATACATACATATCTACCTAGTTGATGTTATGTAAATTCCAATGACAGTCTTGTGTCTATCTTAGAAACCGACTCTCTCTCTATTGGTAAAAATTTGTGAAATTATAAAACCAGAAGAACATACATACATGCATACATGCATGTAGTGTTTGTACCAGTGTTTTCAAGTCGCTGGCTGGACTAAAAAGTCACACTCGTTCAGCGCATCGGTAGGGGTTCTCCTACATGGATATAAAGTAGTGGCTGTACTCGAAAACGAGTTGGCAGCCACCATGTATACATGTATGTATGTATGTATGCATACATGCATACATGCATGCATGCATACATACATACATACATGTATACATGGTGGCTGCCAACTCGTTTTCGAGTACGGCCACTACTTTATATCCATGTAGGAGAACTCCTACCGATGCGCTGAACGAGTGTGACTTTTTAGTCCAGCCAGCGACTTGAAAACTCTGGTACAAACACTACACTTGTGACAATTATTGACACACAGTGCTGGGCCCATGGTACCATATGACGACAAGTGCAGAGAGATCTCCAGATATAAAGCAATGCCTGTGCTGTGAAGCTTTTATAGTGAGCAAAGGCACTGCACAAAGCCAGTCCCACTCTCTTAACCAAGATGATATTTACCAAAAAGAAGAACAAGTCAACATCATTGGATACCATCAGGGTTGCAGGTGTTATATCAGAGTTTTCCTTCTCCTAGAATTCTGCCTTGACAAAGGCTAAGGGGTCATCTCTCCCGGTGATTTTGGATGGCCATTGACTCTTAAGAGCTCCTTTGCCCTTTGACAGGTTTTGTTTTTAGTCCTGCAGGATGTCCAAAGTCACCCTCCTCACCAAGAAACCTTGGTGAGGTTGCCAGTTTAGTCGCCAACGACCCGACCATGAGACAGGTTGTACTTGGATACATGTTACCAATAGCACCAACTGGGGACCTGACACACTGTATGTATGCATGCATACTACGTACGTACGTACGTACGTACATACATACATACGTACATACATACATACATACATACATACATACATACATACATACATACATAAATACATACATACATACATACATACATACATACATACATACATACATACATACATACATACATACATACATACAGAAAGACAAAAATATAAGTCAACAGCACATAACGGCAAGTGCTAAATAGATTGTTTGCCAGAGATCCTAAATCAGTTTATCGCAGCTTCGGTGGCAAAAGCTCAATCTCTGTAAATGACACCCCTTCAAAAGAACAGGTTGAGAGCTACTGGAGATCCGTACGGGAAACGGATGATGGATTCAACAGACAATTAAATGGCTAAAAGTACTGGAACAGGACTACTGCCAACATGTCCAGACAAAACAATATGACATAGATGGGTCAATACTGGAAACAGCTCTACAGAAAATGTCGAATAGGAAATCGCCAGGCCCAGACGTCATTACAGGATACTGGTTGAATAATTTCACTTTCTATCGGCAAAATCTCATAGGGCTGTTTACAGAAACCATTAAAGGCACACAAGTACTGCCCAAATGGTTATCAACTGCCACTACTCTCTTCATTCCCCAAAATAGCCAAACCACCCTTGCTAAAACATCATGTATAAATTATATACTAGGTGCCATAACCTGTTCTTACAGGATCATTGTGTTACGAACAACATTATAACACCTGAGCAAGCTGGTGGAAAGAGGGAGGTGTGGGGTTGCATAGATCACCTACTAACAAATAAAATGATTCAAGAAAAAACAACAAAGAATCGCAGAAACATGACTGTGGTGTGGCTGGACTATCAAAAAGCATTTGATAGTGTACCTCGTGCGTGGATTGTTAAGGATTTACAGTTATACAAATTCCCACAACCATTGGTAGCTGCTGTTGAACGCCTGACCAAGAACTGATACACCAATTTGATCCTTAGAGGTGAGAAGGAGCAGGTTAAGACTGATAAGATACATTACCAGAAGGGCAACTTTCAGGGTGATAGCTTGTCAGTGCTACTCTTCGTTCTCTCACTAAATCCACTATCTTACCTTCTGAGGAAACAAGGTGGACAAAGAAGTGGGTCCAGAAGTATCTCCCATCTTTTCTTTGTTGATGACCTGAAGTTGTATGGGCCAAATATCAATGACATCAAGAAACAATTGGACCTCATTACATATTTTCAACAGACATCAAAATGAAATTTGGTGAGTCCAAGTGTGCATATTTGGCAGTAAAACGTGGAAGAGCTGTGCCCTCCTCTAGAAATCTAGAGATGAACGGCCTGACAATACAACCTCTACAGTCAGGTGACAACTACAGATATCTTGGACAGGATGGGAATGTCAGATATGATGGACCCATAAATAAGGAGAGAATCAGAACTGAATACCTCAGAAGAGTAAAGAAAATGTGGTCATCAGAACTGTCAGCATACAACAAGTACATTGCCCACAATACTTATGCTGTGCCAATTCTAACGCCAACATTTGGCCTGCTGAACTGGTCATTGCAAGAACAAAGTGAGATGGATGTTAGAACTCGCAAATTTCTCAGTGTTACTGGGAACTTTAACATCAATGGTGATGTGGATAGGCTATACTTCTCACGCAAGGAAGGTGGCCGGGGTCTAAAATCCATATTAACATCATATGAGATTCGGATAGTAACACTTAAGCAACATCTTCAACAGAGGAAAAAGGTTGGCAACCATCTTGCCCAGGTTTATGAGCATGAAGAAAAAAGTATCATTAGGATAGCCACTGATCTGGAGGAGAGATATGGAATAAAGCCTGATATAAATCTCTCACACAGAGAAATCGGAAGATCCTATTCAATGTTCAAACAAGATGAAAAATTTGACCAAATTACAGAAAAAGTGGTGCATGGATACTTGAGACATAAAACACAGACTATAGAGGGGATAAACCATTTAAAAAGCCTGGCATGGAGTTCCGACAAGTTTATGACATCACACCTTGAGGGATATCTCTATGCAATACAGGAACAAAAACTCCCTACCAAATATCTGCTGCACAAAAGAGGAGGGCCATCAGCTGACAATAAATGTAGGCTATGTAAAACAAAGATCGAAGATGTGAGCCACATTGTTGCCAGCTGCGAAAGAATGTCATCTCGCTACTACCTCCCCATGCGACACGATGTGATAGCCAGAATCATCTGGAGAGCACTGAGGAAAACCAAATTAAAAACAAATGGTGAAGAATATGTTGAGGTAGATGGCCCTAAAGAATACTGGTGGAACCTGAAAATAAAAACTACCACCAAATTAAACCACAACCGGTCTGATATTGTTGTTTGGGACCACACATTGAAAACGTCCTCTGTTGTAGAGA
Source organism: Eledone cirrhosa (assembly GCA_964016885.1). NCBI lineage: Eukaryota > Metazoa > Mollusca > Cephalopoda > Octopoda > Eledonidae > Eledone > Eledone cirrhosa. The sequence goes on from CAXHJY010001743.1 coordinate 60,403, forward strand.
TCAGCTGCCCACTTGATGTCAACGTTGTCAGAAAAATACAGGAGAAGGAGGACATCTACGGACCATTGATGAGGAGTTTACAAATCCAGTATCCAAGATACACCTTTAGCTTCATACCCATCATTATTGGAGCTACGGGTTATATACCAACCCGCTTGGACCAATGTATAACTGAACTTGGATTTGCGGACAAAGAACGCAGCTCTCTAATTCATAGTCTACAAATGGCTGCGATAGCTGACACCTTCAAAATGTGTAAAACATCCTTGCGATTCAAGGGATGACAATTTCTTTTCTTTTACAACCTTGCCACCAGGAAGGTGGCCGGTCAAAAATATACTCGAAATTAAGAGAAAGAGATAATAATACATACATACATACATACATACTACGTAGGTATGTATATACATACATGCATGGTGGCTACTGAGCCGCAGGTTTTATATCGGAGTTATCCCAGTTTCCTAAGTTGCCTTCTCCTAGAAGAATGCCCTGACAAAGGCTAGGGGTCCTTCACTCCCAGTGGTATAACCGCGCGATAGGATATCTAGCCCGATTATTTCTATGACCCCGCGCGTATACATACACATGCATACATGTACACACGCGTATACATACGTATATATATATACACACGCACACATACACGCGCATACATGTATATACATATTGACACATTTTTGGATGGCCGTTGACTCTTATGTTCTTCTGACCTTTGTCAGGTTTTGTTTTTTGTCCTGCAGGGTGTCCAAAATCCCCCTCCTCGCCAAGTAAACTTGGTGGGGTTGCCGGTTTAGTCGCCGACGATCCGACCATGCGATAGGTTGTACTGGGTTATATGTTACCAGTAACACTAAAAAATGAGATGACATACATACATAACAGAAAAGATATGTTGAAGAAGTTTCTGTACAAAACAGCAAATTCAAATCGTAGATTTTTGCCAAAATTTATTTAAATAGAATTTCTACATTAGCTAACACCCTTTCCCTCACTGACGATGAACACACAATATCTGAAACTATGAGCCAAGAGTATATAAAAAAGGTATACATTTTAACATTAACGTTTGTATTTCAAGACCGGATTTTTAGTGTCACGTGAATTGCAGTAAGTCTGTGTCAGTGACCACCCCAAAAAGAGCGTGACGAAAATGTTGATATCAGTAAAAAAAAATGTTAAATGTAAAAGAAATTTAACAATATTATTTCTGCTTTCTTTTTAATGGTTCCCGTTTCTTTTCCAGGATGTCTTGCTTATGTTTCAACTCACTGTCTGAGATCAAGTCACCTGACTTCTTATTTTATAATTTGTTGTATAGTTCTGATATCGAGTCAATTTAATTATTTCAATTATTTTGTCTCTTGTAGTCATAGAGCAAAACTGGTTAAGGTCGACACCACACACAATCACATGCTTGTGAAAATATATATATATATATACGTATGTATGTATACACAATGTTTCTATTGCTCTTTCCAATTGCTAATACTATCTATCGGTCGCCGCAACTCCAGGTAGAAGGAGCAACGTGAAATAAAGTGTCTTGCCCAAAGACATAACGCATCAACCGGTCTGGGAACCGAACTCAAAACCCCATGATTGCGAATCCAATTCTCTTACCACTCAGCAACGTAGATCGAAATAAATTATCTTGCTTTTATCATCGTGATCTCGTCTATCTTCCTGTCTCTACTTTTATCTCTCATTGTCTCTTCTGATGAAGGATAAACGTCCGAAACGTCAAGTCACCTTTCCTACTATATCGAACGTTAAATAATAAATATCTTAGTTTTAGTTCAATACTTTATTTACCATTCTATGTGATAATCCTACTTGGGTATCTATCATTGATATTCCAAAGAAACATCCTATGAAATGGAACCTTATATGATGACAACTATACCTATATATGTATGAGTTGTATCAACGGCATGATAGCAATGGAGCCCCTTCTCATTAAAATACAAAAGAAACGTGTGAAATATCACCAGATAGGATGTCAGTTAAACTTACTTAGGTATGAGATGTAACACCTGTAAACACAGGAGTTCTTATTATTAAAAGACCAGAGAAAGCTCATAGGTAAGCCTACATAGAGGTGAACAGACGTCACCTCTTTTCCGTGGGAGTAGCGGGAGTGATGAGAATGATGATATTGCGTTGTTTTTTTAATACATGTGTGGGCTGGAGGAGTCGAGGTTATGGAGGTGTGTTCATTAAGTAGTTATATAATTGGGTGTGGCCGAGCAATACGGTAATGAAAGGGGGATAGGGTAACGATAGGTGGTGGGAAGTTAAGTGGTTAAGTTTAATAGATTTAGTAGATGCGGAGACATATAATGAAATATATGAATGGACGTTAGAAGTGAAAAGTATATAGAACTGATTGTGAATACTTTAAAAATAACTGTCGGGGGTCGTGATTAACTTCTTGCTGATTATTATATGAGAACAGCTGTGTGTGTGTGTGTGTATGGTGTGTGTGGGTGTGTGTGAATGTGTATGTGTGTGTATGTGTGTGTGTGTGAGAGAGAGAGAGAGAGAGAGAGAGAGAGAGAGAGAGAGAGAGAGGGGGGAGAGAGAGAGAGATATAGCGTGCGCGCATGTGTGTGTGTGTGTGTTATCAGTGGAAGCGATTATGTAGCACTTGAGTGTTTATAAGGATAAAGGAATTCTAGTTTTTATTTAGGCAGCTAGTCATATATATATATGTTGTTATATATTATGGAATACTGTTGGCTTTTCGCTACAATGTTTTCTATACCTTTCATTTTTATATATATATATATATATATATATATATATATATAGTATATATATATATATATACACTTATAAATATATATATATTTATAAGTGTGTTTGTGTGTGTGTGTGTGTGTGTGTGTGTGTGTGTGTGTGTGTAGTGTCCCAAAAAGTGTATTCACGCTTTGATTACCTGTACAGGCAATATTTATTAGAATGCTGTAGATGTGTGAATGCATTTTTTCGATGCCCTGTATATATATATATATATATGTGTGTGTGTGTGTGTGTGTGTGTGTGTGTGTGTGTGTGTGTGTGTGTACATTTGACAATACTAAAGATATATGTGCGTGTGTTTGTGTGTATGTGTCTGTATACATAGACGTATCACGTTCGTTGTTATAGCAACATACGATGCTCTCCGGGTTTTACCACCAGCCTGTTGTTATACAGCAAAGATTTTTAGTGATTTATTTATTGTTCTTAAAAAATTATTATATATGCAATTTTGTATATAAGTATAAAACGGTTATCTTTTAAAGTTCAGTAATGCACCTCGCCGAGGTTTGCGTCCAAGATGGATGCCACGCTGGCCTTATTCCTAATACTTGTTAAACGGCAGAAACATTTATTTAGTGCAGAAAATATTATTTCGTATCGTTGTTTAGACAGAGTTTAGCTTAGTTTCATTAGACCTTTGATTAAAGTCTTTCCGGTGATGATCACGCCGTAACTTCTGTATATCAACAATTGTCCAATATTTCAGGTATTTAAGATTCAAGGCTAAGATTCTTGTATGATTTGACTGTTATTTCTAGCTGTTTCATTGCCTTTTCTGACACTAATGTAACGTTCATCGTAGTACTGTTGTTGTTGTTGTTGTTGTTGTTGTTGTAACTGGTGATGTCACTATTCTTATTGTTGATGTTATCAGTCTTATGGGTATTGTTGTTGTTGTTGTTGTTGTTGTTGTTGATATTATCGTTTTAGTTGTCGTTGTTGTTGTTGTCGTGTTGTTGTTATTGTCGTTTTAGTTGTTGTCCTTGTTGTTGTTATAGCCAGCTACTTTACAGCTCCGGTTTCTAAGGTGTGTTTCTAAGAGTGATTGATTTTCACTCAGCCATCGGCTGTTGCAACAATGGTGGTATAAATTAAGTTCAACTAACTGACAGTGAGGGGAGGCCACAATATTAACAGGATATTATCACTGCTGCTGCTGCTGCTGCCGCTGCTGATGGCGCTGCCAATGCCGTTGGTTGCTTATATCTATGTAATTAAATGCCTATTTCCTACACATACAAACACACACATACATACACAGATACATACATACATATATATACATACACAGATACATACATACATACATTTATGCATACATATATACATACATACTTACATATATACCTACTTTCTTAAATACATACATACTTTCTTAAATATATACATACATACATATATCCATGGATATATACATACATACATACATACATTTACAGAAAAAGTTGTGCATGGATAAACCACTCAAAAAGCCTGGCATGGAGTTCCGACAAGTTTATGACATCACACCTTGAGGGATATTTCTATGCAATACAGGAACAAGAACTCCCTACCAAATATCTGCTGCACAAAAGGGGAGGGCCAGCAGCTGACAATAAATGTAGGCTATGTAAAACAAAGATCGAGGATGTAAGCCACATTGTTGCCAGCTGCGAAAGAATGTCATCTCGTTACTACCTCCCCATGAGACACGATGGGATAGCTAGAACCATCTGGAACGCACTTCGGAAAACAAAATTAACAACAAACGAGGAAGAATATATTGAGACAGATGGCACTAAGGAATACTGGTGGAATCTGAAAATAAAAACTACCACCAAATTAAAGCACAACCGGCCTGATATTGTTGTTTGGGATACACATTGAAAACGTGTTCTGTTGTGGTGATCAGCTGCCCACTTGATGTAAACGTTGTCAGAAAAATACAGGAGAAGGAGGACATCTACGGACCATTGATGAGGAGTTTACAAATCCAGTATCCAAGATACACCTTTAGCTTCATACTCATCATTATTGGAGCTACGGGTTATATACCAACCCGCTTGGACCAAAGTATGACTGTACTTGGATTTGCGGACAAAAAGCGCAGATCCCTAATTCATAGTCTACAAATGGCTGCGATAGCTGGCACCTTCAAAATTTGCAAAACATTCTTGCGATTCAAGGGATGACAATTTCTTTTCTTTTACAACCTTGCCACCAGGAAGGTGGCCGGTCAAAAAAAATATACTCGAAATTAAGAGAAAGAGATAATACACACATGGATACCTACATACATACATACATACATACATACATACATACATACATACATACATACATACATACATACATACATACATACATACAAACATACATAATGGCTGGAACTCAATTTCGAGTAATGCCATCGCTTGATACTTGCGCACGAGCACCACAAACGTGCCTTTTTACTCCAGCCAGGGACTTTCCTATAGCCAGCAATACCATGCATCGCAAAAAATGTCACATATCAAGCGATGCCTGAGCTTGAATCTTTTTTTAAGGGAGGAAAGGCTTTGCACGGAGCCAATCCCACTCTCTGAACATCGAATGCATTTGCCTCAAAAAGTAAAACCGCTCTAAATCAGTGGATGCAAACGCAGTCGCAGGTTTTATATAAGAGTGACCTTCTCTTAGAGAGATGTCTTAATGAAGAGTCCACAAAACACACACACACACACACACACACACACACACACACACACACACACACACACACACACACACACACACACACACACACACACACACAATCACACGCACACACACGTCGTTGGTGGGTGATACTTTCAATACTCCGACACTCACTTCTCTCTAGTAGCTCAAGATCATACGCATTCATCTGCCACTTGAGACCGAGCATCTTTCTGAGACACTGTTGGTGAAACCGTTCCAGTCTTTAGATATGTCGTTTGTAGGCAACCAATGTCTTAAACGCATACAGCAATGCTGAGAGTGAGTATAAATGTGGCATACACTTTCACCTTGGTCTTCAATGGTATTTCTCGCCTGCAACATATACGGTTGCTGAACCTTTCAAATGACTCACTTACTTCGCTAAAACGCAGACCAGCTTCTGCACCCAGAGAGCAGGTCACACTTAGAGTACTCCCCAAATACACAAATTTGACAGCAACCTTCAGCTTTTGACCGTATACATATATGGAGTGTTCATTGAAAACTTTATCCGGGGCAGGTTGGTACATAACGACAGTCTTCTTCAGACTGATTGTCAGTCCCAAAGCACGGCATGCATTGGAAAAAGAATCCATAAGGTGTTGAATGTCACTCTGGGAGTCTGCAAGAGATCACAATCATCTGCATACAGAAATTCTCTAATGTAGGTACTCAGTACATTAGTGTTGGGAGTAAGACGCCCGAGGTTGAACAGCTTGCCGGAAGTGCGATATGCGAGATAGATACCGTCTTGACAATCCCTGAAGGCCACGAAGAACACCATTGCGAAATACAAGGCAAACAAAGTTGGTGCAGGTATATCACCTCAGTTGACACCATTTTCAACCGAGACTCGTTCAGACAGTTTAACTCCGATGTTTATCCATGCCTGCATGTCATTATTAAAGAGCTTAAGTATGTTTACAAACTTCGTAGGACAGCCCAATCTCTCCAAAATAACATACAAAGCCTTCCGATTTACGGTGTCAAATCGAAAAAAAACTTGGTATAAGTCTATGCACTGCTCAATGCATTTCTCTTGAAGTGTTTTGGCCTAGAAGACCATGTCAGCAATGCCTCTGCCATTCCTAAAACCACATTGTGACTCAGGAAGTACCTCAACAGCAATGTGCTGTGTCAATCTGTCCAACAATATCCTGCACATACATACATGGTGGCTGCCAACTCGTTTTCGAGTACGGCCACTACTTTATATCCATGTAGGAGAACCCCTACCGATGCGCTGAACGAGTCTGACTTTTTAGTCCAGCCAGCGACTTGAAAACTCTGGTACAAACACTACACTTGTCACAATTAATGACACATAGTGCTGGGCCCATGGTACCATGTGACGACAAGTGCAGAGAGATCTCCAGATATAAAGCAATGCCTGTGCCGTGAAGCTTTTATAGTGAGCAAAGGCACTGCACAAAGCCAGTCCCACTCTCTTAACCAAGATGATATTTACCAAAAAAGAAGAACAAGTCAACATCATTGGATACCATCAGAGTTGCAGATGTTATATCAGAGTTTTCCTTCTCCTAGAATTCTGCCTTGACAAAGGCTAAGGAGTCATCTCTCCCGGACATAGTCGCATACATACATACATACATACATACATACATACATACATACATACATACATACATACATACATACATACATACATACATGTACATATATTCACTTAGGTGATTATAGAGAGAAATAACTGGCAATATGTCCATAATGATATTTGGTAGGCAGAGATTCTCCAGTTTATGTCTGGTCTCTGGTAGGCTTCAGTCAATTTATTTTAACCGAAATTATTCGATAAGGTTGTACTACATTAAAAAAAAAAGTAGAAACAATTATTTCATTAGGGAAAATCCCGCCGAGGTTAACTTTGCTTTTCATCCTTACGGGGTCGATAAAATAAAGTACCAGTAATACACTGGGATAATTGTTGGCCTTGTGCCAAATGTAGAAACAATTATTTCATTAGGGATTAGCAGTATCGGTAGAGGGTCGGACGCCATGCTTTACAGCAATGAGTTACGGCCCTTTATGGTCTGAGTAGAAATCCCTCCGAGGTTAACTTTGCCTTTCATCCTTACGGGGTCGATAAAATAAAGTACCAGTAATGTACTGGGTAATTGCTGGCCTTGTGCCAAAAGTAGAAACAATTATTTCAGTAGGATGGCAAATGAACATCATATAGAAGAACTGTTTGTTCTTGTGCTCTCCATCCGTCAAAGCTGTTCTCTCTTATATCTTCCGTTCATTCTCCCCCCTCTCGCTGCCCCCCATCTCTCTCTCTCTCTCTCTCTCTCTCTCTCTCTCCATCTCTCTCTCTCTCTATATATATATATATATATATATATATATATATATATATATATAGAGAGAGAGAGAGAGAGAGAGAGAATTGATGCAGAATTAGCCGTCGAAACCGCTTGAGCTCAGCTGTCGGGGTCTTACTGGTTCCTATTACCCACTCTACTACCTCAAGTATTGAGTACTTTGGTGCGTTATGGTCCACCTGGTTCCTTACCACATTTCCTTCGTTATATATATATATATATATATATATATCTTTCGATCTTCTGCTGCTAAAACTTTCGATCGAGATTGCTTACAGTAGGGACGTATGGTCGTATAGGCGTATGGAATTGTGGAAATATTGTCGTATGGACGTTTGGGTATATTGACTTATGGACGTATGGACGTATGGACGTATGGACGTATGGATGTATTGACACATGAACGTATTGACGTGTGGACGTATTGGCGTATGGACGTAATGACGTGCGGATGTATTGACGTATGGACGTATTGACGTGTGGACGTATTGACGTGAGGACGTATTGGCGTGTGGACGTATTGGTTATGGACGTATTGAGGTGTGGACGTATTGACGTGTGAACGTAGTGGCTATGGACGTATTGACGTGTGGACGTATTGGCTATGGACGTATTGACGTGTGGACGTATTGGCTATGGACGTTTTGCCGTTCGGACGTATTGACATGTGGACGTATTGGCTATGGACGTATGGACGTATTGACGTGTGGACGTATTGACGTAGGGACGTATTGACGTGTGGACGTATTGGCTATGGACGTATTGACGTGTGGACGTATTGACGTGTGGATGTATTAACGTGTGGGCGTTTTGACGTGTGGACGTATTGATGTGTGGACGTATTGGCGTGTGGACGTATTGACGTGTGGACGTATGGACGTCTTGACGTGTGGACGTATTGATGTGTGGACGTATTGGCGTGTGGACGTATTGACGTGTGGACGTATTGACGTGTGGACGTAATGACACATGAACGTATAGACCTGTGGACGTATTGACGTATAGACGTATTGACGTATGGACGTATTGACTTATGGACGTTTTACGTATGGAGGTATTTACGTATGGACGTATTTACATAAGGACGTATTTACGTATGGACGTATTGATGTGTGGACGTATTTACGAATGGACGTATGGACGTATGGACAAGACGTAGTCATATTTCAAAGATATCGCCGAGTTAGTGTCAGTCATATTGAAAATCTAGATCATTTGAGACTGGTTAATGAAGAAATAGCAGATGGTAAGCAGAACATTTATTAATAAAATCAACGGGTTGAACTCGTCAGTTGGATATGCAAGCTCACACCATACTAGCGAGTGGAAATGTGAGCCCCTGTTGCTGCCCAGTTTTGAAGCTTGGGGGTCTGAAATGGGCCGTGATTATGAACATCTGGAACTGTCTCGCCCAGGAATGGACTGAGGCAAAGTTACCTTAGAAAAGCCTGGGACAGGTACCGAACACATACATTGTCTCCATAATCTATTATCATGTGAGTGTCATGTTATGTTGCAGGCCAACCTATGAAAGGGATACATTCCACTTGTAAGAAAGTCCATCTGTTGGCAACATCCTCAGCACAATGACCCGGGCATGCTGTGGTTAATGATGCACATTGGTGCACTGAGGCTGTGGCATCTACAGATATTCCTAGAGGGGTGGACATGTGTGGATTCCATTTGTAAAGCACGTCTTACCCAGGTCGTCCCTTTAACGAGACTCCCAGCAGTAACTAACTTAAGACACCTGACTTCTTGGGTGCTTTTAAGCATACTTAACCCGCTCTTGATTAGAATTCAAAAGCGATCCGATCGATGTTCTGTCTGATACTGCAAGTATCAGACCTAGCAAAGCTATCGGAGGTCACTGGCTATTTTAGATCAGCTCCACTGGAATGTACGTGCTGACAGTCGGGCGTATACAGGATGAAGAGAGATCGACGGAACCGTTCTTTACATACGCGTTCAGCATCTCAGATTTACTGATGCTTAGAGTGATATCGATTGGTTGTTATGGCATGTCAGATAGATCCGGCTGTCAGCTGAGTCCCTAGTGACGAACAGTTTATTTCCCTCCTTCCGCAAGTAAACAGGTTGTTTTTTTCTTTTCTATGGCTGCAATAGAAAGATAGGTTTAGTATAAATAAGAGAAGACTCAGGTTGATGTTCTCTATCTTTCACTCACTGTCTCTGTCTCTATCGCTCTCCCCACCTCTCACTACTATATGCAAATGAGAGCCCACGTACTGGTCGCCCCGCGGTCTCGGCGGGTAGAATAGAGAAGGTGTTTCCCCGGAGAATGGTGATGCAGATGCTTTGGAAGAGCCATTCCAGCTCGCGAGTCACACACCTGCGGGTAGCCAACTCCGTGCCGATGGTGGTGAGTAGGGAGTTGGTTTTAGGGCCATCAAGATTTCTAGTCGATATGATTAGAAGGCTTAAGTACAGATCTCTGCCTCTCCTAACAACCTTTCAACGATGGCTCATGATATGACTAGAAAGAGCTGTGAAAGAACACAGAGAGGTAATGACGAAAGGACGAAACAGTTGTGCATGAGAATGCTTATTTCTCTATCCTAAATGTAAACTGCTGCCAGGGGAGGGCAAATATTACTGGGTGGTGAAGGTAGTTGGTGCTTTCATCGTGAGGGATAGCGATTTAGCTAATGTAGGAATTCTATTTAAATAAATGGCATGAGATGTGCCATTTTGGCGAACATCTATTTGCTATTTTACAATTTTTTATTATCGTCGCTGTAGGAAATCTCTTCAACACAATTTCTTTTATATATGTATGATGTATATATATATATATATATGAATGTATGTATGTACGTATGTATGTACGTATGTATCTATGTGTGTGTGTGTGTGTACGTGTGCATGTAAGTATGTTTGTATGTATATATGTATGAATGAAACCAGTACAACCTGTCTCATGGTGGGGTCGTCGCCGACTAAACCAGCAACCCCACCAAGCTTACTTGGTGAGGATGGTGATATTTCGACCTCCTGCGGGATGAAATACAAGACCCGGCAATGGGCGGAAGAACTCAGCAGAATAAACAGCCATCCAAATAGTACCTTTTTTTTCACCTGGGAGTGAAAGGCCCCCAGTTTTGTCAAAATGCCTTCCTAGGAGAGGGAAACTCTGAAAAAAAACCTGCGGGTTCGGAAGCATCCGATGATGTTGACCAGTTCTCCTTTTCAGGTAGTGTTTTTGATGCTCAGAGAGTGGGATTAGTCGAGTGCCAGGCCTTTCTCCACTTAAAAAAACCTTTAAAGCACAGGCTTTGCTTGTTCGGGATATGTTACAGGTTCGTGTGACTGGACGTAGCCTAAAAGTCCCCCAAAATCTATAATCTGACAAACGATTGCAATACTCTTAGCAGAATTTGCAGCCATCATGTATGAATGTATTTGGCAACTACAGAGGTATTTCGTGGCTATCTGTGGCTGGGAAAGTTTCGTGCAGGATATTGTTGGGCAGATTGATACGGCACATTGTTGTTGAGGTACATCCTGAGTCACAATGTGGTTTTAGGAATGGCAGAGGCTCGGTTGACATGGTTTTCTCGGCCAAACATCTTCAAGACAAATGCATTTAGCAGTGCATGGATTTACACCAAGATGTTTTCGACACCGTAAATCGGAAGACTTTGTGGGTTATTTTGGAGAGATTGGGCTGTCCTGCAAAGTTTGTAAACATACTTAAGCTCTTTAATAATGACATGCAGGCATGGATAAACATCGGAGTTAAACTGTCTGAACGAGTCTCGGTTGAAAATGGTGTCAACTGAGGTGATATACCTGCACCAACTTTGTTTGCCTTGTATTTCGCAATGGTGTTCTTCGTGGCCTTCATGGATTGCCAACACGGTATCTATCTCACATATCGCACTTCCGGCAAGCTGGTTAACCTCAGGCGTCTCACTGCCAACACTAAGGTACTGAGTACCTTAATCAGAGAATTTCTGTATACAGATGATTGTGATCTCTTTGCACACTCTCAGAGTGACATGCAACACCTTATGGATTCTTTTTCCAATGCATGCAGTGCTTTGGGACTGACAATCAGTCTGAAGAAGACTGTCGTCATGTACCAACCTGCTCCGGATAAAGTTTTCAAAGAACACTCCATATATGTATACGGTCAAAAGCTGAAGGCTGCTGACACATTTGTGTATTTGGGGAGTAGTCTAAGTGTCTCCTGATCTCTGGATGCAGGAGTTGGTAAGGCAATTGAGTCATTTGGAAGGGGCTGCGGTCGTCTTTGGTGCAGACGCGCGGAATCACAATGAAGACCATGGTGAAAGTGTATGCTGCATGTGTATGATGTATGCGTGTGGGACATTTATATGCGTGTGGGACATGGGTTGCCTACAAACAGCATATTTAAAGAATGGAATGTTTTCCCCAGCAGTGTCTCAGAAAAATGCTCGGTATCAAGTAGCAGATGCATGTGAGTGATGTTGAGGTCCTTGAGAGAAGTGAGTGTCGGAGCATTGAGAGTATCATCCACCAACGGCGTTTGCGATGGACTGAACACCTCAGCAACATGGAGGAAGATCGACTCTCGAAACAACTTTTGTATGGCGAGCTTTGCAAAGGTAAGAGACAACCTCACAAACCAAAGCCCCGATTCAAAGATTGTGTAAAGGACTCACTGAAAAAACTGGTTTGATGGTGGCTGACTGGGAGATAGAAGCTCTTGAAAGCGAAACTTAACGCGGAATGGTCAATGATTGGGTCTATAATTTTGAGGACAGACGCACAGAGCACGAGATATGCGTAACCAATGCCCTGGTGTATCTCTGGAAACGATCGGTGCCTCCATTGAATTGGTGTGCCCTGAGTGTGGGAAGATTTGCTTGACCAAATCTGGTCTCAGGGGCCACAGTCGCAGCCATATTCAAAGAGAACCAGTGAACTATGATCTTGCAACAGGTTGCCTGTGAACGTTCACAGGCAACCTGTTGCAAGACTAAGGCCAGGGAGACCCACAGTTGTCGTCAATGTGTGAAGGAGTGAAAGTCTCTAGCAAGCTTGAAAAAGCCATATCCGAGCGTCACACATCTGAATATGACAAGCGATTGCAATACTCTTAGTAGAGTTTGCAGCCATTATAAGAGGACGGTGGATTGGTAGTATCGGTAGAGGGTCGGACGCCATGCATTGTAGCATAGAGTTACGGCCCTTTATGATCTGAGTTCAAATCCCGCCGAGGTTAACTTTTCCTTTCATCCTTACGGGGTCGATAAAATAAAGTACCACTAATGCACTGGGTAATTGCTGGCTTTGTGCCATAAGTAGAAACAATTATATATAAATATATATATATAGTTAGAGAAGCAAAAAATTGCTTAGTGTGATCCAGTTCTTGGTTAAGAAAGCCAGTTTCATGGATGGTTTCAACGTACGGTTAGGGGTAACTCCACAAGTTTGTAAGAATTCCGTTCAATCTTGGAGTATAAAGTATAAAAGAGAAAACACAGGTAAGCATTAAGAGAAGGATTTTATCCAGGTATTTACGACAGTTTCATTGGTAAGTGCAACCTTATATTGCTATACTGCAAATAGCAGCCACTTGATTAGAGTATAGCAATATAAGGTTGCACTTACCAATGAAACTGTCGTAAATACCTGGATAAAATCCTTCTCTTAATGCTTATCTGTGTTTTCTCTTTTATATATATAAATATATATATATATATATAACGAAGGAAATGTGATAAGGAACCAGGTGGACCATAACGCACCAAAGTACTCAATACTTAGGGTAGTAGAGTGGGTAATAGGACCAAATCTTACTTTTTCCTATATATATATATAGAGAGAGAGAGATGCGTGTTTGTGTGTGTTTGTGTGGGTGTGTATATATGTACGTATGTATGCAAGTATGTATATATGTATGTATGTATGAATATATGTATGTATTTATGTATGTATGTGTGTATATATATATGTATATAATATATATGTATATGTATATATGTATATGTATATACTGTATGTATATATGTATATGTATATATATATAGTGGTAGAACACTGGAAGGTAATATCCGTAGTGGTAGAGCACTCAATCCATGGGACGAGTTAGGTAGAGGTGGTTACACAACAGTTAGTTCACCATACCGAGAACAATTGTTTCACCTTAGCGGATCCTCGCATCTGATGTGAGAAAAAGCACAGACCCTCCATCTCAACTCTACTTTTGAAAAGCAGAAGAACTGCGAAACTGGTAAAGGAACCAAATAAATATAAATATATTTTTTTTAAATAAGACTCCAGTTGCATTTTTGATTTCATCTTTTTTCTTTATACTTTCACTCGGTTATTTTTCATTTTGTAAAAAAACCCTCACTTTCTAATATATATATATATATATATATATATATATATATATATATATATATATATATATATATATACACACATATATATATACACACATACATGCATACATATATATATATATATATATATATGGTAATGGTGGTGGTGGTGATGGTGATTATGGTGACGATGGTGGTGCTGTTATTGTTGTCGTTAATGGTGATAGTGTTGTTGTCGGTGGTGGTGGTAATGGTGGCGGTGGCTGTGATGGTGGTAATGGTGATGGTGTTGTTGTTGTTGATGGTGATGTTGGTGGTGGTGGTGGTTGTGGTGGTGGTGGTAGTGGTGTTGTTGTTGCTGATTGTGTTCGTGGTGGTGTTGGTATCGGTAGAATGTCGGACAACATGCT
>CAXHJY010001743.1:77500-92500 GCA_964016885.1 Eledone cirrhosa
TAATGCGGGCCCTTGGGGATCAAGATAATGAATTTTTTATGTGCATAATATGCCTTGAAATTTCGGGAGAATCGGCTAGACTTAACGCCTCAAACGAGCCCTACAAAGCTGATTATGTACATAACCCTCCCTGAAACATAAGTTATACTCATGTAGAGTTTGAAAAAAATCGGTTGGGTACTTCTCGAGTTTTAGGGATTCAAACTCACACAAACACCTCACACATCCTCAGTTTTATATATATAGATAACGAAGGAAGTGTGGTAAGGAAACAGGTGGACCATAACGCACCAGTGTACTCAATACTTTGTGTAGTAGTGTGGGTAATGATACCATACACCACACTAACACTACTATGCCAACATAACTACACCAACACTACCACACCAACACTAACACACCAATACTACCACACAACACTACCACACAAACACTACCATATACCACACCAACACTACTACACCAACACTAATACACTAACACTACTACACCAACACTACCACATCAACACCAACACTACTACACACCATACCAACATTACCACACTAACACTACCAAACACCAAACCTACACTACCATACACCACACCAACTCTACCATACCTCACACTAACACTACCATACACCACACCAACACTACCATACAGCACTAAAACTATCATACACCACACTAACACTACCACACACCACACCAACACTACCATACACCACACCAACACTACCGTACACAACACTAACATTACAATACACCACACCAACACGACCATACGCCACACCAACATTACCACACATCACACCAACAGTAGTATAGACCACACCATACTACCATACACCACACCAACACTACAATACACAACACTAACACTACCATACATCACACCAACACTACCATACACCACACCAACACTACCATACACCACACCAACACTGCCATACACCACACCAACACTACCATACACTACACCAACACTACAACACACCACACCAATACTACACCACAACAACACGACCATACACCACACCAACACTACCATATACCACACCAACACTGCCATACACCACACCAACACTATCATACACCACACCAACAATATCGTACACCACACCAAAACAACCATACACCACACCAACACTACCATACACCACACCAACACTAACTTACACCACACCAACACTACCATACACCACACCAACACTACCATACAGCACACCAATACTACACCACACCAACACGACCATACACCACACCAACACTACCATATACCACACCAACACTACCATACACCACACCAACACTACCATACACCACACCAACACTACCATACACCACACCAAAACAACCATACACCACACCAACACTACCATACACCACACCAACACTACCCTACACCACACCAACACTACCATACACCACACCAAAACAACCATACACCACACCAACACTTCCATACACCAAACCATCACTACCATACACCACACCAACACTACCCTACACCACACCAACACTACCATACACCACACCAAAACAACCATACACCACACCATCACTGCCATACACCATACCAACACTACCCTACACCACACCAACACTACCATACACCACACCAAAACAACCATACACCACACCAACACTTCCATACACCACACCATCACTACCATACACCACACCAACACTACCTTACACCACACCAACACTACCATACACCACACCAAAACAACCATACACCACACCATCACTACTATACACCACACCAACACTACCATACAGCACTAAAACTATCATACACCACACTAACACTACCACACACCACACCAACACTACCATACACCACACCAACACTACCGTACACAACACTAACATTACAATACACCACACCAACACGACCATACGCCACACCAACATTACCACACATCACACCAACAGTAGTATAGACCACACCATACTACCATACACCACACCAACACTACCATACACAACACTAACACTACCATACATCACACCAACACTACCATACACCACACCAACACTACCATACACCACACCAACACTGCCATACACCACACCAACACTACCATACACTACACCAACACTACAACACACCACACCAATACTACACCACAACAACACGACCATACACCACACCAACACTACCATATACCACACCAACACTGCCATACACCACACCAACACTATCATACACCACACCAACAATATCGTACACCACACCAAAACAACCATACACCACACCAACACTACCATACACCACACCAACACTAACTTACACCACACCAACACTACCATACACCACACCAACACTACCATACAGCACACCAATACTACACCACACCAACACGACCATACACCACACCAACACTACCATATACCACACCAACACTACCATACACCACACCAACACTACCATACACCACACCAACACTACCATACACCACACCAAAACAACCATACACCACACCAACACTACCATACACCACACCAACACTACCCTACACCACACCAACACTACCATACACCACACCAAAACAACCATACACCACACCAACACTTCCATACACCAAACCATCACTACCATACACCACACCAACACTACCCTACACCACACCAACACTACCATACACCACACCAAAACAACCATACACCACACCATCACTGCCATACACCATACCAACACTACCCTACACCACACCAACACTACCATACACCACACCAAAACAACCATACACCACACCAACACTTCCATACACCACACCATCACTACCATACACCACACCAACACTACCTTACACCACACCAACACTACCATACACCACACCAAAACAACCATACACCACACCATCACTACTATACACCACACCAACACTACCCTACACCACACCAACACTACCATACACCACACCAAAACAACCATACACCACACCATCACTACCATACACCACACCAACACTACCCTACACCACACCAACACTACCATACACCACACCAAAACAACCATACACCACACCAACACTTCCATACACCACACCATCACTACCATACACCACACCAACACTACCCTACACCACACCAACACTACCATACACCATACCAAAACAACCATACACCACACCAACACTACCACACACCACACCAACACTACAACACACCACAACAACACTACCACACACCACACCAACACTACCATACACCACACCATGCCAATAATACCATACACCACACCAATACTACTATACACCACACCAACAATACCATACACCAACACACCAACAATACCATACACCACAACAACTCTACTATACTCCGCACCAACACTTCCATACTGGACCACACCAACACCACCATACACCACACCAACACCACCATACACCACACCAATACTACCATACACCACACCAACACTACCATACACCACCAAACCAACACTACCATACCATACAGCACATCAACCATACCATACACAACATCACACCAACACTACCATACACCACCACACCGACACTAACACACGCCACACCAACCCTACCATACACAACACCAACACTACCATACACCACACTCAAACTACCAGACACCACACCAACACTACCATACACCACCACATCAACACTACCACACACCACACCAATACTACCATAAAACCACGCCAACACTAACACACACCACACCAACACTAACAGACACCACACCAACACTACCATACACCACACCAACACTACCATACACCACACCAACACTACCATACACCACACCAACACTACCATGCACCACACCAACATTACCATACACCACACCAACACTACCATACACCACACCAACACTACCATACACTAGACAAACACTACCATACATCACACCAACACTATTATACACCACACCAACACTACCATACACCACCACACCAAAACTACCATATCATACGCCACATCAACCCTAGCATACAACACACCAATAATAGCATACACCACACCCACACTACCATACACCACACCACACCAACACTACCATACACCACACCAATACTACCATACACCACTCCAACACTACCAGACACCACTCCAACACTACCACACACCACACCAACACTACCATACACCACACCAACACTACCACACACCACACCAACACTACCATACATAACACTAACACTACCATACATCACCCTAACACTACCATACACCACACTAACACTACCACACACCACACCAACACTACTATACACCACACCACACCAATACTACCATACACCACATCAACACTACCATACATCACACTAACACTACCACACACCACACCATCACTACCATACACCTCACCAACAGTACCATACACCACACCAACACTACCATACACAACACCAACACTACCATACACCACACCAACACTACCATACACCACACCAACTCTACCATACACCTCACCAACACTACCATACACCACACCAACACGACCATACACCACACCAACACTACCATATACCACTTCATCACTACCATACACCACACCAACACTATCACACACCACACCAACACTACCATACACCACACCAATATTACCACTCATCACACCAACACTACGATACACCACACCAACACTACCATACACCACACCAACACTACCATACACCACACCAAAACTACCATACACCACACCACACCAATATCACCATACATCACACCAACACTACCATACACCACACCAACACTACAATACATCACACCAACACTACCATACACCACACCAACACCACCATACACCACACCAACACTACAATACACCACACCAACACTACCATACACCACACCAACACTACCATACATCACACCAACACTACCATACACCACACCAACACCACCATACACCACACCAACACTACAATACACCAAACCAACACTACCATACACCACACCAACACTACCATACACCACACCAACACTACCATACACCACACCAATACCACAATACATCACACCAACACTGCCATACACCACACCAACACTACCATACACCACACCAACACTACCATACACAACACCAACACTACCACACATCACACCAACACTACCATACACCACACCAACACTACCATACAACACACCAATACTACCATACACCACACCAACACTACTATACACCGCGCCAATACCACCATACATCACACCAACACTACCATACACAACACCAACACTACCACACATCACACCAACACTACCATACACCACACCAACACTACCATACACCACACCAATACTACCATACACCACACCAACACTACCATACACCACACCAACGCTACCATACACCACACCAACACTACCATACACCACACCAACACTACCATACACCACACCAACACTACCATACACCACACCAATACCACCATACATCAAACCAACACTACCATACACCACACCAACACTACCACACATCACACCAACACTACCATACACCACACTAACACTACCATACACCAAACCATCACTACCATACACCACACCAACACTACCATACACCACACCAACACTACCATATACCACACCAACACTACCATACACCACTTCATCACTACCATACACCACACCAATATTACCAAACATCACACCAACACTACCATACACAACACCAACATTACCATACACCACACCAACACTACCACACACCACACCAACTCTACCATACACCACACCAACACTACCATACATAACACCAACACTACAATACACCACGCTAACACTACCATACACCACACCAACACTGCCATACACCACACCAACACTACCATACACCACACCACAGGAATACTACCATACACCTCACCAACACTACCATAAAACCACGCCAACACTAACACTACCATACACCACACCAACACTACCATACACCACACCCACACTACCATACACCACTCCAACACTACCATACACCATACGAACACTACCATACATAACACGAACACTACCATACACCACACCAACACTACTATACACCACACCAACACTACCATACACCACACCAACACTACCATACACCACACCAACACTACCATACATCACACCAACACTACCATACACCACACCAACACTACCATACATCACACCAACACTACCATCCACCACTCCAACACTACCATCCACCAAACCAACACTACCATATACCACTTCATCACTACCATACACCACACCAATATTACCACACACCACACCAAAACTACCATCCATCACTCCAACACTACCATACACCACACCAAAACTACTATAAACCACACCAACACTACCATACACCACACCAACACTACCATACACCATACCAACACTACCATACACCATACCAACACTACCATACACCACACCAACACTACCATACACCACACCACACCAATACTATCATACACCACACCAACACCACCATACACCACACCAACACTACCATACACCACGCCAACACTACCATGCACCACACCAACACAACCATATACCACTTCATCACTACCATACACCACACCAATATTACCACACATCACACCAACACTACGACACACCACACCAACACTACCATACATCTCACCAAGACTACCATACACCACACCATCACTACCATACACCTCACCAAGACTACCATACACCACACCACACCAATACTATCATTCACCACACCAACACCACAATGCACCACACCAACACTACCATATACCACTTCATCACTACCATACACCACACCAACAATACCATACACCACACCAACACTACCATACACCACACTAACACTACCATACATCACACTAACATTACCATACACCACACCAACACTGCCATACACCACACCAACACTACCATACACCACACCAACACTACCACACACCACACCAACACTTCCATACACCACACTAACACTACCATACATCACACTAACATTACCATACACCACACCAACACTGCCATACACCACACTAACATTACCATACACCACACCAACACAACCATACATTACCACACCAACACTACCATAGACAACACCAACACTGCCATACACGACACCAACACTACCATACACCACACCAACACTACGTTACACCACACCAACACTAGCATACACCACACCAACACTACCATACAGCACGCCAAACAAATAGTCCCAGACACGACACCAACACTACCACACACCACACCAACACTAACATACACCACTTCATCACTACCATACACCACACCAATATTACCAAACATCACACCAACACTACCATACACAACACCAACATTACCATACAACACACCAACACTACCACACACCACACCAACTCTACCATACACCACACCAACACTACCATACATAACACCAACACTACAATAAACCACGCTAACACTACCATACACCACACCAACACTGCCATACACCACACCAATACTACCATACACCACACCACACCAATACTACCATACACCTCACTAACACTACCATACACCACACCAACACTGCCATACACACACCAACACTACCATACACCACACCACAGGAATACTACCATACACCTCACCAACACTCCCATAAAACCACGCCAACGCTAACACACACCACACTAACACTACCATACATCACACTAACACTACCATACACCACACCAACACTACCATACACCACACCCACACTACCATACACCACTCCAACACTACCATACACCATACCAACACTACCATACATAACACGAACACTACCATACACCACACCAACACTACTATACACCACACCAACACTACCATACACCACACCAACACTACCATACACCACACCAACACTACCATACATCACACCAACACTACCATACACCACACCAACACTACCATACATCACACCAACACTACCATCCACCACTCCAACACTACCATCCACCAAACCAACACTACCATATACCACTTCATCACTACCATACACCACACCAACACTACCATACACCACACTAACACTACTACACACCACACCAACACTACCATACACCACACCAACACTACCATACACCATACCAAAACTACCATACACCACACCAACACTACCATACACCATACCAACACTACCATACACCACACCAACACTACAACACACCACACCAACACTACCATACATCACACTAACACTAGCATACACCACGCCAACACTACCATACACCACGCCAACACTACCATATACCATTTCATCACTACCATACACCACACCAACACTACCATACACCACACCAACACTACCATACATCACACTAACACTACTACACACCACACCAACACTACCATACACCACACCAACACTACCATACACCACACAAACACTATCATACACCACACCAACACTACCATACACCACACCAATACTATCATACACCACACCAACACCACCATACACCACACCAACACTACCAGACACCACACCAACTCTACCATATACCACACCAACACTACCATACACCACACCAACACTACCATACACCACACCAACACTACCATACACCACACCACACCAATACTATCATACACCACACCAACACCACCATACACCTCACCAACACTACCATACACCACGCCAACACTACTATACACCACACCAACACAACCATATACCACTTCATCACTACCATACACCACACCAATATTACCACACATCACACCAACACTACGACACACCACACCAACACTACCATACATCACACCAAGACTACCATACACCACACCATCACTACCATACACCACACCATCACTACCATACACCTCACCAAGACTACCATACACCACACCACACCAATACTATCATTCACCACACCAACACCACCATGCACCACACCAACACTATCATATACCACTTCATCACTACCATACACCACACCAACAATACCATACACCACACCAACACTACCATACACCACACTAACACTACCATACATCACACTAACATTACCATACACCACACCAACACTGCCATACATCACACCAACACTACCATACACCACACCAACACTACCATACACCACACCAACACTACCATACACCACACTAACACTACCATACATCACACTAACATTACCATACACCACACCAACACTACCATACATTACCACACCAACACTACCATAGACAACGCCAACACTGCCATACACGACACCAACACTACCATACACCACACCAACACTACGTTACACCACACCAACACTAGCATACACCACACCAACACTACCATACAGCACGCCAAACAAATAGTCCCAGACACGACACCAACGCTACCACACACCACACCAACACTACCACACACCACACCAACACTAACATACATAACACTAACACTACCATACACCACACCAACACTACCATACACCACACTAACACTACCACACACCACACCAACACTACCATACACCACACCAACACTGCCATACAGAAAAATAACACTACCATACACCACACCAACACTACCATACACCACACCAACACTACCATACACTACACCAAAACTACCATACACCACACCAACACTATTATACACCGCACCAACACTACCATATCATACACCACATCAACACTACCATACAACACACCAATAGTATCATACACCACACCCACACTACCATTCACCGCACCACACCAAAACTACCATACACCACACCAACACTATTATACACCACACCAACACTACCATACACCACACCAAAACTACCATACACCACACACACCAATAGTATCATACACCATACAACACACCAATAGTATCATACACCACACCCACACTACCATACGCCGCACCACACCAAAACTACCATACACCACAAAAACACTACCATACACCATACCAACACTACCATACACCACACCAACACTACCACACACCACACCAACACTACCATACATCACACTAACACTACCATACACCACGCCAACACTACCATACACCACGCCAACACTACCATATACCATTTCATCACTACCATACACCACACCAACACTACCATACACCACACCAACACTACCATACATCACACTAACACTACTACACACCACACCAACACTACCATACACCACACCAACACTACCATACACCACACAAACACTATCATACACCACACCAACACTACCATACACCACACCAATACTATCATACACCACACCAACACCACCATACACCACACCAACACTACCAGACACCACACCAACTCTACCATATACCACACCAACACTACCATACACCACACCAACACTACCATACACAACACCAACACTACCATACACCACACCACACCAATACTATCTTACACCACACCAACACCACCATACACCACACCAACACTACCATACACCACGCCAACACTACCATACACCACACCAACACAACCATATACCACTTCATCACTACCATACACCACACCAATATTACCACACATCACACCAACACTACGACACACCACACCAACACTACCATACATCTCACCAAGACTACCATACACCACACCATCACTACCATACACCACACCATCACTACCATACACCTCACCAAGACTACCATACACCACACCACACCAATACTATCATTCACCACACCAACACCACCATGCACCACACCAACACTACCATATACCACTTCATCACTACCATACACCACACCAACAATACCATACACCACACCAACACTACCATACACCACACTAACACTACCATACATCACACTAACATTACCATACACCACACCAACACTGCCATACATCACACCAACACTACCATACACCACACCAACACTACCATACACCACACCAACACTACCATACACCACACTAACACTACCATACATCACACTAACATTACCATACACCACACCAACACTGTCATACACCACACTAACATTACCATACACCACACCAACACTACCATACATTACCACACCAACACTAACATAGACAACACCAACACTGCCATACACGACACCAACACTACCATACACCACACCAACACTACCATACACCACACCAACACTACGTTACACCACACCAACACTAGCATACACCACACCAACACTACCATACAGCACGCCAAACAAATAGTCCCAGACACGACACCAACACTACCACACACCACACCAACACTACCACACACCACACCAACACTAACATACATAACACTAACACTACCATACACCACACCAACACTACCATACACCACACTAACACTACCACACACCACACCAACACTACCATACACCACACCAACACTGCCATACAGAAAAAAAAACACTACCATACACCACACCAACACTACCATACACCACACCAACACTACCATACACTACACCAAAACTACCATACACCACACCAACACTATTATACACCGCACCAACACTACCATATCATACACCACATCAACACTACCATACAACACACCAATAGTATCATACACCACACCCACACTACCATTCACCGCACCACACCAAAACTACCATACACCACACCAACACTATTATACACCACACCAACACTACCATACACCACACCAAAACTACCATACACCACACACACCAATAGTATCATACACCATACAACACACCAATAGTATCATACACCACACCCACACTACCATACGCCGCACCACACCAAAACTACCATACACCACACCAACACTATTATACACCACACCAACACTACCATACACCACACCAAAACTACCATACACCACTCCAACCCTACCACACACACACCAACACTACCATACGCAAACACCAACACTACCATACACCACAGCAATACTACCATACACCACACCAACACTATCATACACCACACCAACACTACCATACACCACACCAACACTACCATACAGCACCCCAAACTACCATACACCACACCAACACTACTATACACCACACCAACACTACCATACACCACACCAACACTACGATACACCACACCAACACTACCATACACCACACCAACACTACTATACACCAAACACCACACCAACACAACCATACACCACACCAACACTACCATACACCACACCAACACTACTATACACCACACCAACACTACCATACACCACACCAACACTACCATACACCACACAACACCAATACTACCATACACCACACCAACACTACCAGAGATCACAACAAACAAAAAGTATCAGACACGACAGCAACACTACCACACACCACACCAACACTACCATACCACACCAACACTACAATACGCCACACCAACACTGCCATACACCACACCAACTCTACCATACACCACACCAACACTACCATACACCACACCAACACTACCATACAGCACACCACACCAATACTACCATAAAACCTTGCCAACACTAACACACACCACACTAACACTACCATACACCACACCAACACTACCATACACCACACCATACCAATACTACCATACACCACACCAACACTACTATACACAACACCAACACTACCATACACCACACCATACCAACACTACCATACACCACACCAACACTACCAGACACCACACCAACACTACCAGACACAACACCAACACTACCAGACACCACACCAACACTACCATACACCATACCAACTCTACCATATACCACACCAATCCTACCATACACCACACCAACACTACCACACACCACGCCAACACTACCACACACCACACCAACACTACCACACACCACACCAACACTACCATACATCACACTAACACTACCATACACCACGCCAACACTACCATACACCACGCCAACACTACCATATACCACTTCATCACTACCATACACCACACCAACACTACCATACGCCACACCAACACTACCATACACCACACAAACACTATCATACACCACACCAACACTACCATACACCACACCAACACTATCATACACCACACCAACACTACCACACACCACACCAACACTACCATACACCACACCAACACTACCATACACCACACCAACACTACCATACACCACACCAACACTGCCATTCACCACACCAACACTACCATACACCACGCCAACACTACCATACACCACGCCAACACTACCATACACCAGACCAACACTCCCACACACCACACCAACACTACCATACACCACACCAACACTACCATACACCACACCAACACTGCCATACACCACACCAGTACTACCACACACCACATCAACACTACCATACACCGCACCATACCAGTACTACCACACACCACATCAACACTACCATACACCACACCATACCAGTACTACCATACAGCACATCAACACTACTATACACCACATCAATACTACCACACACCACACCAACACTACCATACGCCACACCAACACTACAACACACCACACCAGACAAATAGTACGAGACACCACATTAACACTACCATACATCACACCAACACTACCATACACCACACCAACGCTACCATAGACCACACCAACACTGCTTTACACCACACCAACACCAACATACACCACACCAACACTACGATACACCACACCAATAATGCCATACAGCACACCAACACTACCATACAGCACACCAGACAAATAGTACCAGACACCACACTAACACTACCATACATCACATCAACACTACCACACACCACACCAACACTACCATACACCACACTAACACTAACATACACCACACCAACACTACCATACACCACACCAACACTACCATACACCACACCAACACTACGATACACCATACCAACACTACCATACACCACACCAACACTACCATACACCACACCAACACTACGATACACCACACCAACACTACCATACACCACACCAACACTACCATACATCACACCAACACTACCATACACCACACCAACACTGCCATACACCACACCAGTACTACCACACACCACATCAACACTACCATACACCACAGCATACCAGTACTACCACACACCACATCAACAATACTATACACCACATCAATACTACCACACACCACACCAACACTATCATACACCACAACAACACTATCATACACCACAACAACACGAACAGACACCACACCAACACTACCATACACCACACCAACACTACCATACACCACACCAACACTACCATACACTACACCAACACTACCACACACCACACCAACACTACCATACACCACACCAACACTACCATACACCACACCAACACTACCATACATCACACCAGACAAATAGTACCAGACACCACAGTAACACTACCATACATCACACCAACACTACCATACGCCACACCAACACTACCATACACCACACCAACACTACCATACACCACACCAACACTGCCATACACCACACTAACACTACCATACACCACACCAACAGTACCATACATCACACCAACACTACCATCACCACACAAACACTCCCATACACCACACCAACACTACCATACAGCACACCAACACAACCATACACCACACCAGCACTACCATACACCACACCAATACTACCATACACGAGACCAATTTTACCATATACCACACCAATACTACCACACACCACACCCATACTACCATACACCACACCAACACTACCATACACCACACCAATACTACCATACATCACACCAACACTACCATACACGACACCAATTCTACCATATACCACACCAATACTACCACACACCACACCAATACTACCATACACCACACCAACACTACAACACACCACACCAACACTACCACACACCACACCAACACTACCATATACCACACCAATACTACCAGACACCACACCAACACTACCATACACCACACCAACACTACAACACACCACACCAACACTAACATATACCACACCAACACTACCATATACCACACCAATACTACCACACACCACACCAACACTACCACACACCACACCAACACTACAACACACCACACCAACACTACCACACACCACACCAACACTACCAAACACCACACCACACCAATACTACCATACACCTCACCACACTAACACTACCCTACACGATGCCAACTAATCAA